>SWKW01000206.1:0-52161 GCA_011058865.1 Didymella keratinophila
TACCTGCAGCGGCTAAACAGCAACTCTATATAATTAATTTGTATAATAGAATATTATTGCGTAGGCCTATAGAATAATCTACTAATATATCTTATAATAATAGCTATTATATGTAGCTCTACAGCCTCATTTTTGCAGGTGCGCGTTAGGGTAATTTAGCGCATTGCGCGAATCTGCGTATTGCGCGCACAGACACAGTACTGTGTCTGTGCGCGTAACGCCTAGAGTTGCGTAACGCCTGGCAACCTAAATTAGCACCTACACTTTAACGCGTTATAACTTAACAGCTATAGCACTTATTAACGCTGCGTTAGCAGTAATTAAAGTGCTAAAACTAGGAGAAAAACTTGTGTATTAGAAAATTACTAATTAGTTTAGCGTTAATTACTTAACGTTAGTATAAAGGCACAGAGGTGTTTAGGTAGCCTAAGAAAATAAGTACTCCTAGCAACAAAAGCTTACTTAACAACAGGAGGAGGAGCTTATAAGGTATATAGAGGAGCTTACTGCTTGTTATATACCTCCTATAAGATAGATAATTGCTAATTTTGCGTTAGCAGTTGCCTGGGAGGCAGTAAGTAAGAGCTGGGTTACGCGCTTTATTAACAAGTACTCTATCTATCTTATTTTAAAGTACTTAACAGGTATAGACGCTGATTGCTATAACGCTAATTCTTACAGCAAATATAAGCTGTACTTTAACTTACTACAGCATAAGATTGCTAAGTATAAGGTTGACGCTAAGCACATATATAATATAGATAAGAAGGGCTTTATGATAGGAGTCACCTTATAAATAAAACACGTGTTTAGCAGACGTATGTAGGAGAAAAAGGAGGTTACAGCATTGCTTTAAGATAGCAATTGTGCCTAGGTGACGCTTATAGCGTGTGTGTGCGCTAACAGATTAGCTCTGCCCCCTAGCCTCTTCTATAAGTCTACTAATAACACTATCTAATTAAGCTAGGTAGAGGAAATTAAGCTAGGGGTACACTCTGTGCTTGTTTCCTTGTTACCTTTAGGCTAGATAAATAATGAGATAGGCCTAGCCTGGCTTAAACAGGTATTTAATTGCTTTACTAAGGCTAAAGCTTAAAGGAAGTACTGCCTCCTGATCCTTAATAGTTATAGCTCTTATGTAATAATAGACACTATTAAATACTGTAATTAGAATAAGATACTCCTAGCTATCCTTCCTCCTTATTTAACCTATATGCTGTAGCTGCTTAATAAAGTAATGTTTAAGCCTCTGTTAACTGTGTACTTAAATAAGCTTACAACACACCTCTATAATAGCTAAGGACTACTAGTAATTAAGAAGAGTAACTTCTTCTGCCTATTCTAGAAGGCCTAGATAAGCATGTTTACTTAGGAGCTAATACTTAAGTCCTTTAAGGCAACAGGTATATTACCCCTTTAGCCTAATATTGTCTTCTAACACTTTGCCTGTAATACCCTTAAGTCCTCTAATAGCAGCGTAAGCTCTTCCTTAGTCTATTCTAGTAAGGATTAGCTTAAAATTAAGACCCTGCTGTGAAAAGTAGTTAGGGATGAGACTAGTAAGGAGCTAAGGAAGATTAGCTGCTTACTCTACTATATATTAGTCTAGAATTAGCTCCTCTACTATAAAAATTAGCGCCTCTTAGAGGTAGTTAAGACTTAGAAGAAGCATAAATATAAGAGCAAAGCTCTGCTACTTAAGCCTTAGGAGGAATACTACAGTAGAGCTGAGTTTTACTCTCCTTGCAGAGTAGAGAAAGCTCGCACTAATAAGAGGATAAAACAACAGAATAAGGAGGCAGAAGAGGTTAAAAAAGCTAAGATAGTAGAGTTAAGACGCGCTAATAAGCTATATAATAAGAAAATTGCTTAGGAGAGGCGTGAGCAGCAGGCAAGGGAGAAGGAGGAGCAGGAGTAAGTAAGAGCTAAGAAGGCTAAGGAAGTAGCTAAACGCAAGGCCTAAAGAGAGTGTAATAAATAAGCCTGTAATACTAAAAAAGCTATATAATTGCCCTAAAGAGGCAAGTGCAAGGCTTTACAGTCTGTAGTACTAAGAAAGAAGTAGAATTGTAGTGCTGTAGCTGCGCAAAGTAGTATTAGTACTGCAGAGCCTCCTGCCGCACCTTACACTTATACTACCTGCAGCAGCTGAACTGCTACTCTATATAATTAATTTATATGAGAGAATATTGTCACATAGGCCTATAGAATAATTTACTAAAATATCTTACAATAATAGCTATTGTACGTGGCTCTACAGCCTTATTTTTTAAGTGCTTATTAGGGGGATTATCAGGCGTTACGCGACTCCGGGCGTTACGCGCACGGACACGGTAGTCGGGCCGGCAAGCGCCACGCTAAGACCTGCGCCACGCAGCCACGCCCTCTCATTCCAAGTTTCCAACCTCATCTCACACTTTCATCCTTATGTATCAGGACGGCGTTAGATGGGATCGGATGCTTTATCGAAGTTGACCAAGGCCGGAGAGACGGCCTGGAAATCCTTTCAGATCAAATGGTATGCATGGCCTTAAGCTGTTCACCGCTCCCGTCACGTGCGTTTAGCTAATCAGGACGTGTAGGCTTGACAGGAAGAAGGGACCACAGCCTGATGCGCAGTTCGCCGAAGCTATTCGTCAGAAGAATCTCTATCTCCGCCTAATCGCAGCAAAAATCACCGGCAACTCAGAACCCGAAGTACCTCCGCTGATATGCACACCGCAAGCACCTGGCCGTGCGGTCTTCTTGATCACAACACCTATCGCATTCGGCAGGCTGGAACTTTCAAGAAAGACGTATGATCTTCTCGCCAAGCATGTCGGAATGAGCATGAATAGTGTCTCCCACTGGGCCGTGGTTGTCGTTGATCGCAGCCTGGGACCCACTTACACTTACGACCTCATGAGCGACCAGCTGAAGGTTCAGATGCTGATGAACAACTACTTCCGCGTATACGAAGTAACCGAGGAGTTCATATCGACGTGGAGCTCGTGCTACTACGTGGGCGAGACGCTGAAGAGCCATGAGGAGATCCAGTATCTCGGTAAGCCCTATCACAGCATAGCAGGCTGCTTGTATGCTGATAAGGTCCAGGTGAAGGCTTCATTGCTGCGAACAAGCGATACAACTTGCTCTCCAACAACTGCCAGCACCTTACAGAGAACCTCGTAAGAGAGCTCTGCAACGGCAAGATGATCAGCCAGGCCAAGCTCGAAGAGGAGATTCGCCTGATCTCGCCAAAGATTGCGCGTGATCTCATGGTAGCCAGGCTGCGGTCGAAGCTCGAGAAGGAGGACCAGAAAGAAGACAGCGAGTCGGTGCAGAACGACGTCTTCACGATCAAAGAGCTGTGGGGCAGGATCAAGCATTAGGAAGCCGAATTGATACCCTACCTAGAACCTTGGAGGCTCAACTAAACCTACGAATCCGTTGAACTTCTTGTTCAAGCTACATGTACTATCGAATCGTCATTGACCCCCAATCCACGGTTGCGTTCGAGGGCAGATGGCTAACTCCGTTTGCCACGTGTTCCGCGACCTCTATAAACTCATGATCGCTGCGGGTTTCCGTTGCTCTCTACTCAGGTCCTCCACAGCCTTTATCAAAAGCGTGCAAGGTTTTCATGATGTTCCTTCATGTTGAAACCTTGACCACTACACGTGCTGTCCTTAGATGGGGAGTTCAAGAACCCGTGTGTCTTCATTCGACACTCATCCCATAGCTACACGCTACCTTTAATGAAGACCACAACATGCCCCCCCCCCCCCCCTCCCCCTGTCTCCAGTACATATCAGCGGCTTCCACTCAAACTCTGATTCTTTCCTCAGGCATGCTTGTGTTTTCTCCAAGTCCTCGACAAACGTTGTTGAGCTCTAGTAGATGGCTTTAGCTAGCGACTCTCTCGTCAAAGCCTCCTCTACAGCTTCGAAGTCAACGCTAATGTTGAAGTCCTTTACATCATCACCTATATGTATGAAGCAGGTCTTCCGCTTCCCATGTTCGAAGAAAAGGTTCGTGGCAGACATGCCCATACCTGTGCGGGAGCGTGTTCAATCTGCGCTGTTTTCTTTTCAAGAATTCACGAACCGAAAGAGATGGCTCTTAAGCTCATGTCTGTCTATTTTATAAGTATCCTCGTCTCATTGACTCATTTAGACAACCGCTCCTGTTCGACACAAAAACTATATATGTTGCATCATGATGTTCTTCCGGGCAGTTTGGAAAGTCTTCAAGGATGCCAGAACCGACAAGAACACGCCGGGATGCACTCCATGATAGGCGAATTGAGGTCATGTTCTCCATTACTCTGTCTGCATAATCTGGCCCAGAAGGGAAGGACGAGAGAGCAGGTTTGATCTTTTGTCCGTCCAAAAGCGCGTTTCGAAAGGGCCAATTTACCATTGTCACAGACCATATATTGACTCATTTCAGATCTGCATTATGTTCGAGTCTGAAGGTTGATGCATTAAATTGCAGGAATCGTTGCTTTCCTATTCGTGCTTCTTTATGTCGATGCTCTTCTATGCCGTGCTTTGCAATAGACCGATGTTGGCCACGCTGGCAGCCCTGTGCATGATGCGTCGAAGGCTGGCAAAGGGGCAATCTTTCTCGAGCCCATAGTATCTTCCCCCGTCGGAGAGTTAAACCTAGCTCTAGAGCTTGTGCGACGTTTGACCGAATGATATGGGGGTGGTGTGATATATGCTGACAGATGGAGCCGGTCTGAGTTGATCTCGATCGTTGGCAGGCAACGACCAGGGCCGCATGCTAGAGGATGTCAGATATATAGTCGGCAATGCGACAACAGGAATGTATCCTACATGATGCGCGAACGAAGAAATCCCGGAATAGAATGCTACCAAGACAGTCCTCATGATGCCAGCCAGCAACGGTCGCGAAGAGGCTGAGGATGGCAAGGATTCCAACAAAGATTTCCCATTGGTAGTCGTTCATGCTTTCGCTGAGTTTGCACATTATGTATCAGGTTTTTGAAAGTGACTGTTGTGATATCGTGCTATTGGCATCGAGTGACAGAGGCGCTGTATAGGAATTGTTGGAGGCGTCCGAGTACCAGCAGTCTTGTATGTTGTAGTTGACGCCCGTGATGTCCAGATGATGGCACGGTAGATGCTTTACAGTACGAGGTAGAAGATAACTTTTTCTGGCAGGAGCGGGTATGTTCTCTACTTGTAGTGTTCGACGCTGTGATTTCGAACATATTTCCGATACCAGGACACACCGGACTTTGCTGGAAGGTTGTCACGGGGATTTTGGGAGAAGGCTTTGTTGGCGTAAGCAAGTGATTCTGGCAAAGTGTCAACTGTTTACCAAGATATTGTGGCAGTGTGCATACTGCTTACTTTAATCAGGGCAAGCCGTTGCCGTCTCGAGCATAGTCGTTTCCTCATTGGGTAGGATTCAACAGGGAAGGAGGCCACCCATGCAAGCTGGCAGGCACGTAAACTCCGGCTGGCCCGTTGCAATCGTGATTGGATGGCTGTGCCCGACTGCTGCTGATGACACTAACCATCTAGGACCCTCGGACGAGCTCGTCTTTACGCGGCGTTCAAGCGTCCGACTTTTAGCCTTACAGTAGAAAATACTCAAACCATCTACGTGACTCAGGGTACGTGGGTCATTCCGTTTTGGTACTTATTAATGGTTTCCCATCGCGACCTTGTCCGTTTGACCGATTAGACCATGTTTTGTAATGCTCAGGCCTCAATGTCTGTACCAGAACCACATCTCTTTGTTCAAGGCTTCAGATACATGCTCCAGACACAGCTTTCAAGCACGAAGCTGCGAGGCTCTCTGAATGCGGTGTGTGCGGTTGCCACATCATCCGTGATAGACGGTCAAGTTGCAAGCCCTTCCATCTCGCTGGAGCGGCTCTCTACGATCGTCAATGAAAATGCTTTGGACGGTCCAAAATCTCGGATAGATTGACGGCCACCACCCCCTCGGGCTTAAATGTTTAGTTTCGCGTCGGCAGAACTGTTGCCCGTGCCTTCAGCGCTGCTGACAGCTGGCGATGGAAGGACTCTGCTGCGCCATAGACTCTGCATGCGCGGTCCAGACCGCCGCATCATCACGAAAACTATCAGCCTCCCATGCTCGTCGACTCACATGTCCCAGCGATAATGGTTTTGCGGAATTTTTCGACTGGTGAGAAATGACTGGAGGGTCGTCTTTTGACGAAGAGTCTAGTGAGGAGAACCTACTCATTGTGGACTCGAAACACCAAAATGTAATCGAAATGAGGCTCGGGAAGTTGCCACCAACTGTCCTCCCTTGTGCGTATGACTGTACATGTATGGCGATCTGTGATGTTCAGCGTCAACAACAGAACGTGTTGACGAGGCTGGCTGCGGGGTAAAATCGAAGCTGCCTCTTGCCTCAAGCGCCTGGGCAAGGGGCGACGCTGAAAAGCAAGCTGCTGAAGGGGTGAAGATAACATCAACAATGACTACGCGGACTGGATATCGATCCTGGGATACTGCGTATGCTACTGCGCCAGCCAGCCTGTGCAACAACATCGTAGAGAGCGTATGGGGCCATGGCTAAAACGGCAGGTTCTCAGCACGCTTGACGGAGTGCTACCCTGGGATGACAACCTCAGAGCTGAGGTTCTCAGGTGTCTTCTATTCGCCGGCAACAGCTTGTCCAGAAGGCTGGCTCACGCATTCGACCCGCTCGACGTCTACGCGCACGAGTGAAGAGTGGATATCCAGAGAGACGACGACAACTTGCTGTCCACAACCGTACATTGGGCGATTCGATCGCTGCATCCTGGAGACCGGCGATGTCTGTATCAACTCGCTGTGTCAGAATGGACGCACCTCGAAAGAAGTCGTGACCTTCACTAGGAGTGGGCTCATCAAAATTTCTGCCGATTATCTGCGGCTGAAATGCCAGCGGTCCGACTTGATAGCCACGGCAACAGGTAAAACCTCGCCCGGCACGGGCGGCTCAGAAGCATCCTCCAATTCAGCTGGTGGCCTGTCTACGGGAGCCAAAGTAGCCATCGGTGTCGTGATTCCTGTTGTCGTCGTCATCGCATTGTTCGGGATCTCCTGCGTCTTGAAACGGAGGAAGAGCAACAGCAAAACAATGCCAGCGGGAGTCGTTGTGATGGATGATCCTAGGCCTCCGAGAAAAGCTGAGCTCGATGCGAATGGGACTGCGACAACTCCATCCGGGTGTGCGTCAGCAGTAGATGGAGGGCGGGTCCTTCCCAAACATGAACTCCACGAGGACTCAGCCGTGGCTGCCTTGCCGATCGAGCTTGAGGACCACGCAGGGCGCAGGATTGCGAGGCCTTCGACAACTCAGGCACCAGATCCTTGATCGAACGGTCACATCGAGATGGGACCTTTATCGATTTCGACAAGACGACCCAATTATCACACGACTTACTTGCTCATGTATGGGTTGTATGACGACGTTCGCAGTGCTGTATGCACTTTCATCTGGTATCTGGAACAGAAACTCAACGCCGCGGCACAGGTGCCGAGCTACATCGGTCTAGACACTCGACGTTGAACTCCAGAATCCTAGCTGGCGATCCGGGAATCGCGTTCGTTTCGTTTCGTGATGGCTCAAAGTCGACATGTGTTGTGGGGGAGGCTGCCCCTTCAACATTTGAGGTCCATCTTGGCGTATCAAGGTTATTGAACGCATGTAAGCTGCCTCGTAACGGGGATGATAGCATGAACGCTGGGGCGGCGCAAGGTGGACCTGTTGGGTCTGTTTTGCTTCGAACAAACGACTGTTTCGAAAGACGGGACCACCCGTTGCTGCAGTCTGACAGGCGAGCAAGTCTCTGTCAGAAGTGTAATGAGAAGGGAAGTCTTGGTACGGGTCTGCGATGCGCTGAGTGGTAGTTGACAATCAGCAACGATGGGCTTCTGGAAAGGCAATGCATCAATCAGAATTCAGCACCCCGTTTCAGAGATCATGCAAGATCGCATCAGGGCGCCAGTTTTGAGCCCTAACCGTACTCTCGCTGATTGGTCGTTTAACCGACGTTGTAGAACTGAAACTGTGTAGGGCTGCAGTCCTGTTACAGCTCACACGATTCAGTCGTCGAAATCTGCATGCGCGATGTTATGTGTATAAAGAGTTACGCTAGCACAAAGGGTAGATGCACTTCTGCCGGGTGTTCGCTGAGCACAGTCGCACAGTCTGGAAGGTGGACGGACTGCCAGAGTAATTGCATCGTAATGAACAATACGAGCGAGTGAGCTGAGATGGATCGGACAGCGGGGCCAGGAAAAGCAGCGAGGCTGTGACTTCCTTCGGGTAGTTTCTTCTTTTTGGGCCGAAGAGCAGTTTGTCATCTCGATACCTCGTCTGGGGTCGTGCAACGTTCTGTTGCGGAAACGCAGGGACAGGTGGTGCTCTTCATCCTACCAGATGCTCCGCGGTTGACGCTCAGCATCGTGACCACTCAGAAGGAATGCCGTCGACTGGTTTCCTCGTTTAAGGTCGATCGTTGGAGTCGCGACGATGTCTCATGAGGCTTGACCATGTCACTCAACCGTTGGAGAGGCAGTGGCTGTGTATTCATGCGATTTGCTCTGACGTCTGTCAAGTGTCGGAGAATGCGTCGGCGCGGGGACGCCCCGGCTGAGGCGCGCAAAAGCCAGCTGAGGGAAGAAGGTTGTGGCTTCGTTTGTGGCGGCCGTTTGAAGCGTGACATGGGCCGGCCTCGAAGGATCACCGTCTGGCAACGGCCATGCAACAGAGGTATTTCTGGCATGCTGTTCGAGGTCTCGAACAATGTCCCATGCAGTGCTCCATAGTGTTCCCAGCGCGACAATGATGTCAATCACGATGCCGAGTGCACTGGTGAGGGTGCAGTTGTGCAAATTGTGCCTGCCGTCCTTGTCGCACGAGGACGAAGTGGGAAGGCTCGAAAGCTTGGCTCCTTCTGACGGGCTAGTAGCCACCGCCTCCTCTCGAAACACCCACTTTGTGCTCCTTATCACGCCAATCGAGCGCGGGCCGTACATGAGCAACACGAGAAACGTGACGGTCGTGTTCTGCTCTCCAACGTCGCACAGGAGCTCAGCACGAGGGATGCACCAGAGCGCGGCGCCCGCGGCGCTGGCGCTCCTTCGAGCACTTTCGAGGCCCGCAGAGCACGGCATTGTGCTCGCCATCGAACAACGCTCCGCTTAGGTACCCGCTTGCTTCCGTATCTGCTCAAGGAGGGAGGATCATCACAGGGTAGGCTTCTATTGTCGGCCAAGCGCCATGAAACGCAATTTTGGACCGCCCCAGGCGAGTCACCGAGGCAGCAAGAGGTGGCAGCGCAGCGGAGCATGAGTCGCAGCGACCACTCAGTGCAGTGAGACAGCGGGCGCGAGCAGGCGGCCACCACAAGAGGCGCCGTCTTCTCACCACTACGATCTCCCTACCATGGCGTCAAAATGGGCGACAATCAGCCTCACCACCCACGGGCTGCGTTTTGCTGCGATGTACCTGCGCCGGCGCCTCACAGCTGGCGACGTTGGTGCCGGGCTCTCCTGAGTGGTCCAACCTGCAACACCCTAGCAGACCCCCGGCCGCTGTGCCTGGCTAGCATTACCCAGGACCCACGCGCATAGCGACATCCTTGCCGCTCACTGGTCCCTGTCCGTGTCCGTCCTTGACCGAAATTAACAGCCGCCAGGGGCATGCCATCTGCGCGCCCTGATGTTTCCTTGGCCTGATGCTGCTGCAGACCGCCGCTCATTCATATATCGGCTCTCCTCCGCCTTGTTGGAACTCATCACGACAAGGCTCACTTTCCTTTCACCACTCTCGCTTCCCACCTGTCTTCGGACGTGCCATTCTTTGAACAACCCAGTCACTCTTTCCTGGGGATTCAGACTTCCACGCGGAATTACCTTCTTCGACATCGATATCTGCATTTCAAGAGCAAGGAACCTTTCTGATCAGGCAAGATGATGAAGCTTACCGTTGCTTTCCTCGCTGCCCTCGCGGCCGCCGATGCTGCTGAGGCTCGCTCCACCCGCCAGCAGCGTCGCCAATACGGTTCTGGATACGGTACCGGCTACGGCTCCGGCTCCGGCTCTGGTTACGGCTCTGGTTACGGTTCTGGTTACGGCACACCTGAGGTCTCCTCGGCCCCTGCTGTCTCCTCTGCTGTCTCCTCAGCTCCCGTTGTCTCCTCAGTCCCTGCTCCCAGCGTCCCCGCTGTCAGCACACCTGCTGCCGAGACCACCTCCTACCCCGTTGGTGGCGGTGTCTCTTCCACACCCGTTGCTATTGCCAGCTCGAGCACACCTGCTGCCGAGACCGTTCCATCCAGCTCCGCAGTTGTCCCCTCTTCATCTGCTCCCGCTGCCTCTTCCAGCGCTCCCCTCGACTACGGCAACGGCTACCCCGTTCCCTCCAAGCCTGCTTCCAGCTCCGTAGTCGTCGCCAGCTCCAGCACACCCGCCGCTGAGACCGTTCCCTCCAGCTCTGCTGTTGTCCCCTCCAGCTCGGTCGTTGTCCCCAGCTCCAGCACTCCTGCTGCTGAGACCACCTCCTACCCCGTTGGTGGTGGTGTTTCCACACCTGCTGCCAGCTCTACTCCCGCTGCTGAGACTGTCCCCTCCAGCTCGGCTGTCATTCCCAGCTCCAGCGCTCCTCTCGACTACGGTAACGGTTACCCCGTTCCCTCTGCTCCTGCTGGCGGCAAGAGCTCCTCCACTCCTCTCGGCGCTGAGTCCACACCTGCCTCTGGCATCTACCCCTCCAGCTCGCTCTACAAGCCTACCGGCGCTGTTGCCTCTCCCTCTTCCAGCGTCCCCGCTGGCTCCGCCTCTACTCCTCTCGCCTCTGAGAGCTCCAAGGGTCCCTTCTACCCCAGCGGTGGCTACCCTACCGGCACCGGTGCTCGCCCTACTGGTCTGACTGCCTATCCTACCGGCACTGGCTCTGGTTTCAAGCCCAGCACCACCCCCATGACCGACCTCGTCACCTCGACCATCTACAGCACTCAGATCTTCACCGTCACTGCGTGCCCCTCGACCGTCTCCGACTGCCCCGCTCGCTCGACCTCGCTCGTCACCAGCGTTGTTGCTGTCGGCACCACCGTCTGCCCTGAGGAGGACCTCACCAAGGCCACCCCCGCTCCTTCGGCTCCTGCCTCCAAGGACGAGGTCTCCACCAGCTCGTACCCCGTCTCTGAGGTTCCCTCGGTCGTCACTGAGACCCTCGTCTACACCGTCGGCACTGGCTCGTCTGCCCACCCCATCACCACCGAGGTCGTTTCGACCTCCACCAAGACCATCTACTCGACCGTCGTCGTCACCAAGGAGAAGGCCTCTTCCACCGAGGCTGGCTCTTACCCCACCGGCCCCGCTGGCGGTGAGGCTAAGCCTTCTTCCTCCTCTCCTGCCAACGAGGAGTCCTACCCTACCGGCCCTGCCGGCGGTGAGCAGACTGGCACCACTACCCTGAAGTCCACCCAGACCCAGACCCGCTACGTCACCGTCAAGCCCACTCCTTCCGGCTCCTCTGACGTCCCCGTTGGTGAGGACAGCCACTCTACCGGCTCTGGCGGCGAGAACGCCTACCCCACTGGCCCTGCTGGTGGTGAGGCCAAGCCTTCCACTCCCGCTGGTGAGCAGAGCACCCCTACCGCCCCTGCTGGTGGTGAGGGTGAGGGCGAGGACTGCGCCGCTCCTGTTACCGTTACCGTCACTGCTAAGGAGACCGTGACTGTCACCGCTGGCCAGGGCACCGCCACCCCCGACTCTGAGAAGCCTACTGCTCCCGCTGGTGGTGAGGGCTACCCTACCGGCCCTGCTGCTCCTTCCTCCACCCCCGCTGGTGAGACCGTCCCCACCCCCTCCGGCCCTGCTGGCGGCGTCTCTGCTCCTTACCCCACTGGCAACGGAACCGCTCCTTACTACCCCGCCGGCCCTACTGGCTTCTCTACTCTGACCAAGCCTTCTGGCACCGGCTCCGTTCCCAGCCAGACCAGCTCGCTCCCCAGCTTCAGCTTCGTCTCTGAGGTCCCCTCCGCTTCCGCCCCTGCTTCCTCCACACCCGCCGCTGAGACCACCTCCTACCCCGTTGCCGGTGGTGTCTCTACACCCGTTGCTGCTCCCAGCTCTTCCACCCCCGCTGGCGAGACTCTCCCCACCCCCTCCAGCTCCCCGGTTGAGTACCCTGCCTACCCTACCGGCCCTGCCGGTGGTGAGGCCAAGCCCTCTTCCTCCGCTGCCGTCTCCACACCCGTCGCTGTCTCTACTCCTGAGGCCGCTACCTCCACACCCGTTGCCACCTCTACCGCTGGCTCCGGCTACGGATCTGGCTACGGCTCCGGCTACGGCTCCGGCTACGGCACCTACTAAGCGTTTCCAGCGTTTAGTGTGAGTTGATACGATATTCGTTCTGTGCAAACTCTCATGGGTCGCTTGACCCTTTTCATACATGTCTGCGTTCTGCCGTCTTGATGTCTCCTCGGGCAGGGGGCTCAAAGTGTTTGGGAGGATGTTCTGTCGTTTGTAGGTATTCCACAAGAGCTTCAGACAGCCGACAATGAAAACTGTCTTGCTTTACATGCTTTGGATCTTGCGCGTGGTTGGCTGACGAGCAGTGGGATAGACGGACTCACGATTGTTCCTGCTCTAGATTTAAAGTCGATTTCTTTATTTCCTATGTTAAACATCTGCGAGCCAAAATTCTCGGGCATTGCACGGAGTCTTCTTTCTAGCATATTTGAATTTACTTTACGCTTCAATCAGTCCACACACCTTCACAGTGACATGCAAAAAGTAAGTAAACCGACTACTGATCTTCGAAACATCAAATTTCGGAACCCTTCCAGCGCATCCGTGATCCCCGTCTATACAATGGAGCACCGCCTCCATGAGGTAAAGTCGCTCGAGCCGTGTTTCAGAGCTGCCGTATTGCCGAACAAGCCTCCTGTCGCACGTTCTCCCATCAACCAAATTGCCGTCTGCTCCGCCACCTCCTCTAGCAGGGCACCTTGCTCGCATCATGCCAATCAAGCGCCGCTTTGTCATTCTAGAATGTCGCGAGTAACATCGCAATTCCGGCTCATACTGATCGCCAGTTCGCGCACATCTCGATGCCACTTTGCCGCTTGTTCCCTGCGCACGTCGTCTATGTATAGGAGCCGATGTCCGCCGACTCCATGTCGACTTGCATCAGCTGCATATCAATTGTCTTTGAAAACAGAATCTGCTCATTTGCATTGCGTGTGGAGTGATGTTGAATTTGGGATTACGAGGCTTACGAGGCTTCAACGGCAGCGTCCATGCGCTTTGCGCCAGCAGAGATGGCGCAAAGCTCGAGCAGAGGCGGACGTCGTATTCGATAGCACGATCGGAGGGCTCGGGACTTACTCGTGGGAGGGAGGTCAGGGGCGCGCGATGAGTTGGTGGTTAACGTGGTGCTCGATAAGCTTGATGATATCACCGAGTGCTAGAAATGTATCGATTTGTGAATGTCGGTGCATATTGATGTGCGATGAAACGATAGTTTTGACGCGCGTGCGTTTTTGTTGATGGACGTGGAGTTGGTTGGACCCCTTTCTGCTGTGCGAGGATCAAGATAATTGATTATGCAATGCACGATGCTGTTGGTTCGCTGCCGGTTCGGAGTGAGATGGATGCAGGGTCGTCAGCGTTGTGTGACGACTGATCTGCGGCTGACTCGGGAACGTCTGGTGCAACGTGTGTGTTCTCTTGCTGCCCACGTTGTGGAAGTTGTTGCGCACGAGTGTCTGTGAGACAGCGCGGACAGCGATAGGCTTGGAGTTGTGCACTCACCAAATCGTTTTACTATGCACCTTCTGTCATTGACAAAGTGATGAGGCGGGTCACGTGGGGTTACACGTGATTTGTTTCACTGGCGCCTTCCTTGAAGCTTGCAGTCGCGAACAATTGCTCATCAAAACGCTGTCCATCATATTGAATTTTGCGCATCAAGAGCTTCCGGAAAAAGCGTTACAGCATCCAGGCGTCGTCGGCAGTCGTTTGCCGTGCGCCCATTCCCCGCGTCCATGAACTTGTAAAGTATCCGGTGCTTTCCGCAGCCACCTCCACACTCTACCCCGCAAAATGGAAGCTTAAAACGGGCCAACCCATGATGATATGGAGGACATAAGTTTCCGCGGCTTTCCTCAGAGTCGTTGCAATGCTCAGTGACACGATTGTCCGCTATGGACCACAATCGAAGCAATCCTGGACCGATTGGGAGGAACAAGCCGAATGGTCAGGCCGAACCGCAGTATCATTGAGCATACAAAGGTGGAGACTACACACAACCATACACTTATTCGAGACTGACTCGTGATCCGCATGCATCTCCTGCCGGAATAAGAAGGCAAAATGCAGAATCACGGCGGAGGAGTACGCCGCCGGGCTACCATACGCTAAGTGTCGCAGAGAGATGCGTCCTTGCACATACACCGTGACAAGGCATGGTCCAAGACGCCAGAGGCAGAGTGTCAGTTAGATCCAGGATGGCGATGAAGACAGAATGGACCCAGGAATGCACACAAGCACCGCCTCAGATGTGCACACTTCTCCAGCGGCTGACGCTCAGCCCTACGAGATCGCTCAGGGTCCAGTGAATGCTGACTTGAATGACACTATGATGACGACCGTTGTCTCAAACGGTAACAACGCCCTGAACCTGCTTTTCGAGGCAGCCCAACAAGAAGAGTGAGGTGTCAACGGTGCACGAGTGCCGGTCATCACTGATCAGCATGATAACGCGGCTACTTCACCACTGTCATCAGTCGCAAAGCTGAACTTCAATTCCTTGCCGGAACTTTCAAGCGAGCTCACTGACACTTGGAGTGCTTATCGCTTCGTACATATGGGGTGGCTATCCGCTCAAGAGATTGTGTGGTATCTGGACATGTAGGACAACGCAGTCTCAGCTTGGCGAAGTCGAGGGCTGATATACGACCCAGGTTCTTCAAGAACATTGCACCCTTATGTCCGATCCTGGATAAGTGTGAGTGCCTCCGCTCCATCTCACTGCTCAGCCACAAGACATAGCTAACTTACGTCAAGTCTACGCCAAGCGGTCGAGCCAATATCTGTTAGTCACGCACGAGCCAGTACTTATTTGTATGATACTTGTCATCTCTTCTCGCTACCACACTCTGCCTACTAATGCAGGGCATTCGCGAGGCTACTTCATTCACCAGAGGCTATGGGACACTTCCAGCATTTACTTATGCGCCTCGTACTGGGTTTGGAGAAATACTCCAAGGCAAAAACACGGACACTAGGCACCATTGAAGCATTGCTACTTCTGACGGAATGGCATCCTCGAGCTCTGTATGCGCCTCCACCTAGTGATGGATGGGACTCAGACATCTTGTTCACTGTCAAGGATCGACGTGATCAGAACTGCAGCACAGTTGACAACCCTTCCAGGACAAGGTGGCGAGAGGATGTTATCGAGCCGGCGAACAGGTCAGACCGGATGTGTTGGATGGTCTCAGTTGCGCGTTATCGCTTGGCAATGAACTCGGCATGTTCGACGAACCAGACAAGCAAGACGGCGCAAATGTGACTCTGCCGCAACACGAACGTCGAATTGTACAGCAGAAGGCATGGCTGGCCAGACTCTTATTTGTCTATCAGGAGCAGCTCTCTTCTCGACTTGGCCGGCGGTCAATGATGACACCGAGCAACAGCCACTTGGCTGTATACTCGAATACATCTCACGCAAGCAGCGACAGACAGAGAAATGCTTGGACTCCGTTTGTCACTGCGTGGACACGGTTGATGAAGATCGTCCGGTCCATATCAGACCTTCTCTTTCCCAACCCTGCTACGACAGCTCAAATCACACGCAGCGGTCGATACATCAGCGTGACAGAGCACATCCAGACTTTGTTCACTGCGTGGTCGAAAGATCATGATGGCATCCTCTGTAAGTTTCTGCTATGCTTAGATTAATATCCGTCTGTCATGACTAACAAAGAATCCCATAGCAAGTAACACCTACCTCAGCAGTCTTCTCGTCCTCGAGTATGAGAGCACACGCATGCACACATACTTTCTGGGACTTCAAGCTATCCTCTTTCGCACTGTTGCTGAATCGAGCGACTCTGTCTCGGGCTCTGCATCTTTCCAGCTCACGCCCACCGATTTTGCGCATGTCCAAGAAGCCATCGACAGCACGCTGAACACACTCAAGACGGCCGTCAAGCTGTATGACGAGGATCTCCTCCGTTTCTGCTCGATCAGGACCTTCCTCCACATCACGACTGCTTCCATATTTCTCCTGAAAGGGATCGGGCTAGGAGTCAGCCCTAGTAGACTGTGCGGCTTCCTTGAGGTCTTGAAACAAGTCGTAATGGCTCTGAAGAACAGTAATCCAGATGGCTTGCATCTGGGCGGCCGCTACTCCATAATTCTCGAGATGCACATGACGAGACTACAAGAGCATTTTGTGCCCTCCACTCGGCCACACAACATCACGCCTCCAGACTTAGATCCTTCCCAACTCTCTGGCTTTGTCAATTCCGTGGATACAAGCCATTTCGATCTTATGGACTTTCAACAAATACCAGAAATCGACATATCAGACGCCAACTGGCTTAGCTTACCACTCGACCCAAGTCTCATGTCGTTTGGAATGGACAATTTTCAGGGCCTGCAGTGCTTGGGCGATGACACTTTGGACTTCATATGGAATTGGGGAATGTAGCATCCTTTGTCACCCAAAAGAATCACCAGATTTTTCTGCATGCACCAGCAAATGCGAGATTGATCAGGGATTTTCGACAGACTCCAGTGGATTCGATGCAAATGAAGAGACGAATTATAAGGACCAGCAAGAAGACAGCGAAGTACAGAGAATAATTGCACTGGATCAATGAGCGAGTGCGTTTGAGCTCGGAAGTCTAAGTGAAGTAACGGAACCTGACGTTTCTGTCTCCACCATCAGTCACATCCACGTGCGCGTCTGCTTCCACCTCTCCATACAGGCGATCGCGCTTTCGATTCTCGTTCTCTAGCTTCCAGTGCAAGCCAAGAGCTAAGATCACGATCAGCCCACCGAATGCGCATCCCACGGCGCAACCTGTGACGTAGAATGGCCTACAGAATCGAGTTAGCGTGTTTGCAAAAGCGAGCGAAGAAGCCGACCTACCCTTGACGAGATGGAAATAGAGTGCTGCTGGCAAAGGACGAGCACTGCCCAAAGGTCGCCAAGATACCAAGACCAGCACCTCTCTTCGAGTCACCACCTTGGTTGTTGAGCAGCCAGGTGACGTTGATAGCCAGAGCAGGGAAGATGCCGCACGTGGAGAAGTAGATGACCGTATACCGAGAGCCTGTCTTGGACTCATCCTGAATAGCCGCCAACATCAGGTAGCCAATGGTACCCATAGTTGCAAAGCCGGCAACGAACCAGCCTCGCCTGCCATACTTACCAGAGCCCCAAGCAGCGAACGTGCAGCACGGGAAGGCAAGAAAGTAAGCAGGCGCTGTCAAGCCCTGGGCGTTGACCGAGCTATGTCCCATGTCGCGGATTATTGTCGGCAAGAAGTTCGAAAAGGCGGCGAAAGAGTAGTTGCAGCAGAAATGTATCGTGGTGTGTACCCAATTCTGGTAGTCCGTCAAGCCAGCGATTACTTGCGTCCAGCTCACTTTTGACTTCTCCGTCCGATCGCTCGTGGTGAGTCGCTGACGAGCCTGCAGCTTCTCTTCATCTGTCAAGAAGCGCGCGGTATCTGGAGAATCAGGAAGACGAAGATAGACAAGGACCACGTACAACACAGTCGGCGCTCCTTCTATGTGAAAGTTAGCAAGTGTTGCTTGCAGAGGAGCCGACCTGGTGACACATACCAATCAGGAAGAGTAGTCGCCAAGGAGCAATCGATGCCTTGATATGGAGAATTCCGTACGCCAGGGACGAAGCGAAACAATTCGCCAATGGGAACATGCCGGTCAGTAGAGCCACGCGCTTCCCTAGCTCTCTGCGTTGGCAGAACAGCGACAGAAAGTACGGCGCACCGGCACCGAAGGCAACCTCGAAAAATCCGAGGAACGCACGAGCAGTCATCAAACCAGCCTTGTTGTGAGAGACACCAGTCAACATGGCTGCAGCACCCCAGCTTGTCCGACGTTAGCACAGGGGACAAGACCGGAGAACCCGGGCGAACTCACAGGAAGCATAGTGCGGCCACGTAGATATGCGCTGGCAGGATCTTCCAGAACAATTGGGTCCACTCGAATAGCACATAGCAGATTTAGAACACCTGTAGGACCCAATTCTGAGGTTTGCGAAGGCGTGGGCTTCAATCGATACTGGGCAAGTTCTTACTCGCCTCGCGATCAACCAAGCTAATGCTGCACAGGATGAGGAGGAACTATACAAATACAGCGAAGGCGGACCCCTGAATGGTGCAGCTGCCACCAACGGACACAGTAACTCCAATGTGCATCGATAGCGATTGAAAGGTTCGAGAGGAGGAAGTTACTGAAGTAGTTGCGTTGTCGTTGACAATGTGACTGCCCACATGCTGGCCGTTAGGATAGCAAAGGTCTTATGCAGAAGTATGTATTGGACTGTATTTTCTGGGAAGATCTACGTCATAAAGAGACCAGCATAAGGCAGACGAGAGATAATGACAGTCGGCTTCCTGATTATCCGACCATGTAAAGTGTTTGCTTTCGCCTCGCTCGGACTCATGAAGTACAAGTCTTCCCCTAGTCCGGTCGTCTAGCATCTGTCTTCTTTTTACTGAGAATCTGAGTGGCCATATATCTCTATACTTACCTGCAAAGCCTTGCACACACCCCTTGCCAGCAATTGTAGGGTGTCCAGGCGATATCTTAACTTTATGTGCGTACGTGAGGCCTGTCTAGCAGCTAGGATGTGCCCCATAGATGGGTTGAAAGACACTCTAGACACCTGAGTCAGAGTGATCGTGTATTGACTGAATTGCGCATTGCAGAGGTGCATCTATGCCCATAAAGACATTCCATAGTGAGAACATGCTTACAACCCTATCTTGGGGACAGGCGAGGTGTGAGAGTGTGCCGCTATCAGGCACCTTTACCTAGGCTTGAAGTCACTGCAAACGCAAAGCTTACCTACCTTGAAGATCTTCGCTCTCCAACATCAGAACACCAAAAGCGACACAATACCCCTGCTACTAGATCTAAAATGAGCTACCTTGGGTTGGCGCTCCTCTCCTGTTGTGATCACACCGCCGAAATGTTGAGCTGACTTGACATAAAGGACCGCTACCAGCGAAGGCGGCATCATCGTCGTCGAGATTGCCGGGGCCGTCAAACACGCCATCCATCGTGGCTTGCTCATTCAACATAGCGAATACTTCAAGACAGCGTTGAAGGGTCCATGGAGGGAAGCCGAGGAAGGCGTGGTCCGCCATGTTGATGTGCAACGTGAGCCGTGTAAGTATCGATCTGATTATCAGCATTCAACTTCTGTCTGACGCACCTTCATAGTCGACATCTTTGTGACATGGCTGTACACCCAGAGGATGAACGAGCCCTCTCAATCTGAGAAACTCGTGAACCATATGATCGACGTTGTGCAACTCAGAGCAATCGTGCTTGGCAACCGCTTGCTGGCACCAGGTTTCACGGAGGCGGTGCAGGTGCACATCATCGAATCGCACACGTCCAGGAAGAAAGTGGCGCCCTTCAACGTTATCAAGTACGCCTACCGCAGCCTGCGAGACGACAGTCCTATCCTCGAGATGCTTGCAGACCTGCATGTTGCCTTCTACGCAGAGAAGCCCCCTTTCGAAGACCGCGGACAGCCTGGGCCTGATGTCGACCTACCTCCCAACCTCCTCAGCATCATGCACAAGTACGCACAGAAGAAGATCTTGTCAGCCAAGGACCAAGTGTACGTGTGCGACTACCTTGGACACAGTCCCTCTGTGGAAAAAAGCTACAAACAGAAATGTCTCAGATGTGCTCGGCGGATGTGCGACGTCGAAAGCGGTAGCAAACACCCTCTCAGTTACCTATCGTCATCCTCCTCGGACGATTCTGATTCAGATGATTCCATCTAGGGATCTGAGAATCTCCGGGTGTGGTGATGATCTATTCGAAGCGGTGATGAATGGGTCGCAGAGGGCTTGGACATTGCTAAGCCATATGGCGGAGACTTGGACAGAACGACGTTTGAGCAAATGTCTCTAAACCAAAAAGCAGGAGCAAAGCCAAGATGCCAGTGAGTGAGGAAGGACGAAAGAGCGGGAGCGGATCGTTTCGTTCAGCGGAAACGGATCTGATCGCACGGGAGCGGGTAGATACTCGAATCAGTATCAGCGGCTGGCATCTTGCGTTACAAAGCTGACGGCGAAAAGAGTTGCAAAATCGCACCTCTCACAATCAAGAGCTCCTGCGCAATCGAAGGTAACACTGGAACCCCCACACACGCCTTGATGGTGCGATGCGGCAGAGTCTTTCCCCGCTGAATGTTCGAAACAGATGCTGCATCTTCCTGTGCATTTCTCCACGATCTTAGGCTCAACGGACGTTGATAACGGTCAGGCGGCACCGCCCGTTCTTGCATCATACCCGAGGCAACAATCGTTCGTTCCCGTCTCTTTCAATCTAAGTGCTGTGCCTCGCTACCGGATAAACTTGAACAATGCCTTCGAAGCCCTCCAAGACTTCCAAGACCTTGACGGAGATCTTATTTTGCGAAGGAAAATGCAATAACTGCACTCATGCTGTCACTACGGTCATGAGACATCTTAACGTAGTGTCCTGAACGAGCGGCAAATGAAGTCGTAATCGTCGTTGGTAGCATCGCCGATAGATCGTACTAATGTTCAATTGCCGCGGCTTTTTGCACATATCCATGCCCTTTCATCTTGCTTAACGCGGGCCAATATACGTCTCCTCGGGGTGTCCTGTCGCAACTTGTGAGGAGAAAATGCGGAGCTGAGCGTGTTTGCCCGAGTTTCTGTCGTCATCCTTGAGGCCGGATAGCTACTTTGAGGCCGGAAAGCTGTTTTAAGATCAACGAGGCTGAAGCTACCCAAGCAAGCTCTCAAGCTCGTTCAAGGTGACCAAGACGTTGCTGGCTCCTTACTCGAGGCATTGCGAGCAGTCCCAGGCGAGGGGCAGTCTTGGAACTGCAGCCCTCATCTATCGTATGGCGTCCGCCCAGCTTGTAGCTGCTGCGTGCCGTGTTGTTGTCGAGTCTCGAAGCTGAAGGACGCTGTTCAAAGGGTGCCTGAAAGCTCGGGAGATCTGAAGATGTAACTCTGCGACACATACCAAGCCTCATTCTCCACCAATCCCCGCACTTTCGCCGTGGGCCGCTACGGCCAGCCCGTCAGCAAATTGTTCGTGGGGCCAGATGGGGCAGAAGACGAGGCCGAATAATGAGCAAAATAAACGCGCTTCATTGGTGCAATAATTGTGCGCTTGGCGGCCGATCTCGAACCGACGGATAAATCCAAGGCCCAGCAGTCGGTGGACGTACCACAGATCCCGCCCTGGCCCGCATGCGCCCAACTCCCCCAGAAGATGTGACTTTAGCGGCCATTCTAACGGCATATTCACCGTCCAGCCATAGGACGGGTTTAGAGGCAGACAAACGCGCGGGTTTTACGGAAGCTTGGTGCTTCCACCTGGCCTGGATGTGGTGCTATCTCTCTATCAATCTTCAGACGCACGGCGATCAACTCTCACCTTGTTTTATATCGCGCCAGACGGGTAGACCTGCAGCCACCCTCTGTTTTGGAGGCCTGTATTCTTCCATACGCTGCCCCACAGCCCGGGTCTTTCGTCGACGACACGGAGACATGGTAGAGGCGGCGGCCGTTGAAACCTGTCAATTGTATACCGCCCGTCGCATCCTCGCCGAAATCCAGCACCGCATCAACGGCTTCAACACCTACGGCTAACACTACCGATTTTGAGTAGCGCGCGACACTCAGCGCTCACGTTCCAGCCTTAGATGGCGACCATGGTGCAGGCTGAGAGCGTGACAACGACGCATCTCAAGACTCCTGAAGTCACCATCGACATTCAGGAAATTCCCGGGGCAGTGAAGCCGTCGCTGTTGATTCTTCACAACGAGGGCGAGGAGGATATCGTGGGCATATTCGCAGATGTCTTGGGACAGAAATGGGAGGCTACATCATCAGTAGAAGCCGCGAAGGCAGGGCCGCCAGAAATGGTCTATGGCTTGAGAGCTGGAGCTATTGGCGCACAACTGGACGGCTGGGACCGGTCAAGATTGCTGATCAACACACACCGCGTGGACGGAGGACACGAGCTGGACGAGGCCCTCACTGACCGCTGCGACTACGAGTACCTCTACACGCGCACACCGTTCTTCAGGAGAGACGTCTCGCGCTACCTTTCCCTAATCTTGGGACAGATTGCGCCGCACAGAGATTTGGCGAAGAAGGCGCGAACTACACTGATCTCTACGACCTTTCCTGACGTACACGCCGCGCTACCAAACCTCGACATCCTGTCAGTCGGTGCAGACGCCATCGAGATACGTGTGGATCTGCTAGAAGAGCCACTGGCAGACGGCACAGTGGCAAAGGCACCCACAAAGATACCCAGTCTGAAGTATGTGGGAGAACAGGTCATGATTCTGCGTCAGCGCACAGAGCTGCCAATCATCTACACAACGCGATGTACCAACGAAAACGGCCGGTTTCCCATGGACGATCCCAATCTCTTTTACAAATACTTGGCGCGCGCGATACAATGGGGTTGCGAATATATTGATGTGGAACTGTGGTTGCCAGAGGAGATTAGACGGAAGCTCGCAGAGAACAAGGGCTGCAGCAAGATTATCTCTGCGTTTCACGACTTCTCGGGCACGTTTCAGTGGACAGCGCCAGAGACACAAAGACTCTTCGAACAAGGAGCGGTGTACGGTGACATCGTCAAGATGTACGCGCTAGTAAATTCCATGCAGGAAAATTACGAGCTTGAGTACTTCAGGTCGACTATCCAGTCAAAGTACCCACACCCACCTTTCTCTGGACTGAACATGGGCCCAACTGGGCAGCTGTCACGTACCATGAACAAGATATTCACCCCGATAACACATCCACTGCTGCCAATGATTGCAGCGCCTGGGCAACTGAGCGCTGCTGAGATCAACGCAGCACTCCACACGATGGGCCAGGTACCAAAGCAGGATATTTACGGTATCGGCAGTGTGCGATCAACGTCACAAGCTATGTTCTTCGAGAAGTGCTTCAACGAGCTTAGCCTGCCGCATTCATTCATGTTTGCGCCCAGAGCGCCGAAGGCCTCGATCGAACACATCCTTCGACGACCTAATTTTGGAGGAGCGTACATCAATCCTCCTCTAGCGGCATCTTCGGCTGCGTATCTGCCCTCCCTGTCCAATGCTGCGCGGGCCATCGGACAGGTTGACACGGTGCTGCTACGCCCAGGCACTAACAGCCCGTCCTTCATCGGCGACAATGCGAGATGGAAGGGTATTCGCGCGACATTGACCCGCGATTTCGTACCCTCGGCGTACAGCGGTGCAGCTGCACTTCTCCTGGCCAGCAATGAGGCTGACGCATCAGCATCGATCTTCGCACTGAAGAGTCTGGGCATAGGGCCCATCTACACAATAGGTTTTAAGTCGAATGGCCCACTGTCGACCGACGTGCAGCCGGTGCGGTCCGTAGAGGACGTGAAACGATTAGAACAGCCGTTTGTCATCATCTCGGCGCTTCCAGCGGAGAAGTCGCTGCTCGTTGTTCCTTTGTTGAAGCACTACAGGGTCGATGGACGTAATGGCAGTACGAACGGGCATGGCAGTGCAGGAGGCAAGCCTGCAGGCAAAGTGTTCGTTGACTTGGCCAGTGGGCCCCGTAAAGCCGACCCACTGGTTATTGCAACATCGGCGGGATGGACTGCATATGGGATTAGTGATGTCTCGGCGTGGACTACTGTCGAGACGCTCAGACAGCTTGTTGGGCAGAACGTGTGCTACGATTTCGTACGTTTGGCATCTGGTAGGGGTCTCTTTTAGAGTCGAGTAATCAAGACAAGTATCATGCAGATGAGTTCTGGTAATGATCTGTGGCTGGTATGCACTGGGACTGCGTGAGCAATCTTTAGAGCGGCATAGTCATCAATCCTTCTTGTGCGCAACAGGCAACTCATCGCCAATCGCTGTCACAGAGTACCGGCAGTACCACGCCATCCCGGGTCGCTCGAGATGAGGGTTCCTCGTGGGCGCTATGCACCCGAGCACTGCACACTGCATCAACCACATCCTGGCAGTTGCACAGCTCTAGATTGGCTCGCTTGCAGCAGGCTCAGCTACCCCGGATTTCTTACAACTCGAAGGGTGGACGTGCAACTCGTGCTCCGGCGCCAAAATATGCGCTATACTGCGCGCAGAATAATGCGTGAGACGCATGCAATCTAACGCCCAAATTGCAGCGATTTGCCAGGGCTCTGCCGAGGCAGCGTGCGCTGCGGCAGAGGGCTGAATTCAGTGGACTCGCTCTCCACTAGCCTCCGCCTCCGGCCATGTCCTCATGATGCACTCAGTTTTGCTGCCCTCTCCGCACTTGCGGTCCTGGGCGTCTGCTGCTTAGATGCGCCATAGCCACAGGCACGCCCAGCAGCGAAAAGCTCGCCGTACTCGGCTCAACGGTGCTTCACCAGTGCCGCACGGAGATAGCCCGAGATCGTCTATCACGCGGTGCCCCAGTCTCCAGCCGTTCGGCCTAGCACTTCCTGGCATTGTCCTGCGACTCACGCACGCGAACTCGTTCCAGTCGGAGAGGGCGCTCGCTCCCGCAGATGCTCATCAAGCCTTGCCGTCCGTGAGCCCCCTGCGCGTCCCCACTGCGAGAGGCCTTAATTTGAACTACTGCAGCTGGCGCGGTGCATGCTCGTTGCCGTGAGCTTTCTTCTTCCTAACGTCTTGTTCGCGCTGTGACGGTTCCAAGTGCTGGCCGCCATATCATGCTTCTTTGTTGTTCTAAGCCGCCGTCATAATGTCCACCGAGGTCTCGCAGTCACTGGCAGGCGCGATGTCGAGGCCTCAGATTGGTATCGACCGCTTGCCTGCCCGCCGGGTCTCGAACGAGCCACGAGAGGCCATGAATTGCAAAAGCTGTCGCAAGCGAAAGGTGGTGTAGCTCCTCCACGTGTTGACGACTGCGCTGACAGGCTGCCTACAGATCAAGTGCAACCGGACACGTCCAACCTGTGAAGCGTGTCAAGTGTTCGCTGTTCCTTGCATCTACGGTATGCTCCACTTGCCGAAGGGTGCTTGCAGCCAAATGCTAACACCCCGCCAGATGCAGTGCCAAAGAAGAGAGGACCCAAGACTGATGTTCTCGAGGCCTTGCTCAAGCGTGTTGACGGATTGGAAAAACGCCTCCACTCAGAAGGAAAGAGCGACGAACTGGTTGAGGAGCTCACCTCTGCGATACACGATGCTGCCGACAGCTCCAAGGTCAATAAGACCTCGCCAGATTCACAACAACCTGTTGACAGTGCACAAAACCACGGCAATGCTAGCATTGGCAATCAGTTGATATCGCCCATTGAGCCAAGGTGCGGAGCTGCAACTGCCCTTGCGTGAGCACTTTCCAAATGCTAACAATTCACAGCATACAAACACCGGCACTTGCACCAGATCTGTTACTCGACACCTACTTTGCCAGAATACATGGAAAGCCATATCACATCCTCGACGAAGCAACGACACGGCAGCGGTTACAAGCCAACCAACTACCCTCACATCTAGCATTTGCTATCTATGCAGTGAGCGCTAGGTAGGAAACCCCTACTGGAAGCTGCACTGAAGGCTAATTCCAGCAGATATGCACCTCACTTCGGCGGCTACAATGCCGCTGTACGAATCGGCTCCGAGTATGCGCGGCGAGCACGGTTGGAGCTCGACATTGATGAGCCCTCAATTGAGGCACTGCAGACCCTGATGCTTCTTGCTCAGGCAAGCTATCAGTTAGGCAGGGGCAGGAAAACCTTCATGCTTCTCAGTACGATCCAAAGCACCTCCAAGGGCGATTAGATGGCTAACACCAGGTCCAGACGCCGCCACGAGCATGGCCTTCGCTCTCGATCTTCACCGCGAACTGCCACAAGGCATGAAGGTCACGCCAGCCGAACGAGAAGGCCGCCGACGACTCTTCTGGTCGTGCTACCTCATGGATCGATTCGCAGCCACTGGCTCCAAACGCCCCTCTCTCGTATCAGACGAATCGATCGTACTCCGCCTACCGAGCTGGCAGCTGCACCCCGGCGCAATGTTGCTAGAAGGCGACTACTTCCCCAACGGACAGAACTTGCAATACATGGGCGGCTCTGGTAAAGGAGGACAAGGCAGCATGGGCATGCTCATTGGCATTGCCAGGATCCTGGGCATCACAAACCGCTACCTTGCGGCTGGAGGCGTTAAAGGCGATTCGCACTTCCCCTGGCACTCGCTCTCGAATCTTTCCAAGATCCGCCAGGAACTCGACATTTGGGCTTCAGAAACGCAGGATACATTCACGTCCATCGAGGCGCTGTTCGGCCAACCTGACAGCACCATTCTGGTTCTTTCAAAGCTAGTGTATCATTTGATACATTGCTTGATCTACCGCCCATTTCTACCGGTGGATTTAGCTGAACTCTCTGGAACATCACAACATCAACCTTGGCAGATCGAAGCAACGAACTTGTGCTTTCTGCATGCTAATGCAATCGCTGAGCTAGTCGAGATAGGGAGAGCCTCCTCTATCATCGATTGGCCGGCTTTCGTAGGCTACTGCGTGTGCACCGCCGGTACTATTCACGTCCATGGTGCGCACTATCCCGCAAGGGAAGGAGAGGTGTTTTCTGTCAGTGCAGAGTTTCTTTCCCGGGAAATGCAGCAGCTCTCTGAGCTACGTTTCATTTGGGCAGGCGCACAGCACCAGCGAGAAACCCTGCAGACCATTTACGGATGCCACACCGAGCTTGTCACATCGCTGGCAAGCAATCCAATGCGGTTCTCCCCTGTCTTCCAACTCGAAGATTTCTTCGACAGGTATCCCGGCCAAGTATTCGATGGATCGCACGTAACGTTTACGGATATTCAGGTGGAGTCTATCCACGAGAGGTCAGTACCACGAGAACCTCATGAATTTACGATACTGATTGCTTCTCAGTCTTGCAACCTACAACATCGAACAGCGCAATAACATGTACATGAGCAGCGGTATAGTTGGCAACTACCAACAACAGCAGCCACAACAGCCTCACTATTCAAATGGCCAGCCCAACAAGAGGCGGCGAGCAACGACAACGAAAGCGACACCCCAAATACAACCGGCGCCTCTGCCGACACCCACATCTGCCAACTACCCTCCGACAATCAAGACTTCGAGACCTTCCGATGCTGGGCTTTCCGACGGAACCTCGAACCCAAGCCCTGGCGACACAAGGGTCAACGGACCGAAGAATCCTCCTCAACCACCTTTCACACCACCATCAAATAACAGCGCGATGAGTATGCCGAATGGAAATAACGGGACCAGCAACAATCAGGGGGGTGGTCTCGGCCTGCCCTTCAGCCCGAACTTCTCATTCTCGCCACTGCCGCAATTCGCAAGCCTGGCTCCATCACCAGTACCTCGACCAGCGCACCTCAACTCGACTAACGACACCCAAATATCGCACTTCGATCCAATGCTGAGCATGCCGACACCCTACGACCAGCAGCCGACGCCAGGCGCCGGCAGTACGTCAGGCGCCTCGGTGCACACCGATCCAGATAGCAAGGATCCATTCCTGAGTCTACTGGAGCAGCTCGCAGAGAATGAAGTTAGCCGTGGTGGACCCAGCGAGCTGGACTTCTTTTTGAGTGGGCAGAGTGGGTGAATTCTGTCAACTGCCTGAAGAGGATATACCTCCGTGAAGGTTCCGCGGTACATCAAAATCTCTATCGCATCAGATCAACATCTAGGTTCCATCATTACTTCGTTTCAGTAAATATTGTAATAGCTTTGAAAGCTAGACTAAGGCGCTTCTAGGGACACCACAGGCTGGGTAAAGCCCAGGGTCGTCATCATGTTTTGGACAGCAGCGAGGCGCTTTGGGGTTCTGGAAGCTGGTGTATGAATCATTGACACCATCATGGGAACACGTACAGGAAAAGCGGTCTTGGAGATCTTCCAGCCACATACCGCACCATATTGTATTTGTATAATGCAAGAATATCATTACCTCGCAGCGCACTGCATTGCGACGCACCTCATGTACCTTCTGCGACCGGCCGTGCTAGTCCTGCAACCTCAATCCTTTGAAGAAGTCACACAAGAAGCAGATCCATGGGTACCCAGATCCAAGCACCTCGGTCACTACGCCGACCCACACCTCACGCCACACCACTATTGGAACTTGGTCGATCATCTCCACCTCCCAGCACATCTCCACACACACCAGCAGGACTGTCAGCACTCCATGAATAGCCAGCTGCCAGACACCCAGAATTCGGATTGTGGAGTACACTCCTACAAGAACGGGCCAGCTGCCCAGAATAGCAGCGCAACCGGCCCGGCCGCGGAGATATGCTAAGAAGGTTAGTGCAAGGCAAGTGCTGGCAGGTGTGTGGCCTGCTCTTGCTTCCTCTGTCGTTGGTCGAGTGGTCGAAAGGAAGGATCAGTATCCCTGCAGAACAACGGTCTCCGTCGGTGCGCTTGGGCGCCCCCAGATCTGCTCGACCAAGCACCCTGGTTTTCGAGACAGGGATGAATGAACAAGCGAGCGGGTTGCGAGGATGCGAAGACGAATGCGAGATGGCTGTTTGAGGTGAGATGAGTTTATCTGATGGGATGTTTGGAGGGTTCAGGAATTTGTGATCAGTTCATGGCTTGCTTTCCACCAGGTGAGCAGAATCCAATGCAGTAAATCTATTGACAATGTCTTTTAGGTACCTTTCCCAGTATGCAGGGCATCAGCATTCTGGTAAAGTCCTATGCACTTGCAATCTGTAGCCGGTGCTGGACTTTCAACTCGGTATGTCACTGCTCGGCAGCATGCATCCTTGCACTTCACGAATCACGATTCTGCAACTCACTGGAATTGGAACTGAGCCACTCCCTTCCGCCACGGCTACGTTTGCACCTGCGAGGGCATCTGTGAGGGTCTGGACAATCCGGCAGTGATCATCAGGGCCTGTCAGGGCTAGACTCAAAAGGGAACGGAAGACCAAGTCCGCACAGGGGTGTAGATGAAGGCAATGGTAGGGCTGTGTCTGGTGAACCGTCGATCTCGGATTTGCGCTTCGAGAAGAAGACACTGTTTCTAGAAGATGACTATAGCAGATACCCTGGGTGATAACTGATGGAGCTCATCTATAGTGCTGGAGGAACGACTTCCATATTAGGCGTATGAGATAGAAGGCGCACTCGGCGAAGACAGCGAGATGACAAGCAAATGAGGATGGTCATGCAGATATTCGATATGGCTTGCATGCACAAGAAACAACGGTTGCAAGCGAAGCGCGGGGAAAAGCTCGTCCCCTCATGCAGGGCCGGTATTTGCTTGTGTAGGGTTCATGTCGGTAGACAAAGCAACGTGGTAACATATTGGGTGGGAAGGTGGAAAACCATTCAGGTCCAAGAAACAACGATATTGGTGGGTCTGGTCGTTTCACATGCCTTACAGCAAGATTGTGTTGAGTGTTCTTTAACTTAGTATTTGAGCTGATCTATACACTTCTGTTTTGTATGTACGCCTGATCTACCTCTTGCATGATGAATATATGCGCGGTGGAGCGGATACACGGTTTAGGTCATGGTGACCAGCTCCTCAGCAGAGACGGGATGGATGGCCTGCAGATGAATTAGCACAGTTCAAGCTCTGCCGTACAATCGCCAAGTTCGCTTCCCCGCATCCGCGGCCTTGCCATGCTATTGCTGGTACCTGGCCCAGTGGTCCGCGTGGCAGACCATGTGCCTTATCCGCCAGAGCCCACGTGGTGCGGGGCGGGATCGAAATGGGAGAAGGGGTCACACTTACCACACAGTTGTCAAAGTCCTGCTTTGTAGCACCCATCTTGATCGCCACACCGAAACCCTGCAGGATCTCACTGCTGCCCTGGCCCAGGATGTGCAGACCAACAACCTTCTCTTCCTCGCCGACACAGATGATCTTGTATGCTGTGGGCTGCTTCTCCTCAGGCTCCATCATGGCGAAGTACATGGCTGTGAACTCGGTCTTGTAGATCTTAACCTTGTCGCCGTACTTCTCGCGCGCTTCCGGCTCGGTCAGACCGACCGAGCCGATCTCAGGGTGGGCGAAGACGACGCTGGGGATGTTCTCGTAGACGAGGTGAGCATCCTTCTTTCCGCCAAAGAGACGGTCCGACAGACGGCGACCAGCTGCAATGGCAACTGGAGTCAGCTCGTAGCCGCGATCGCAGACGTCGCCAATGGCGAAGATGTTGTCGATGCTGGTGTTCTGGTACTCATCTGTGACAATGTGGTTCTTGTCGTTGAGCTTAATGCCGAAGTCCTTGATGTGCAAGTCCTCGATCTCGGGGTCACGACCGGTCGCGAAAAGGACTGCCTCGACTTCGACTGTGCTTGTCTTCTTGGACTCCTTCTCTTCGTAGGTCACGCGCTTCATGCCGTTGCCAATATCCTCGACCTTGGTGATAGATGTGCCCTTGTAAAGATTGATGCCCTGACGCTCGTACTCCTTTGTGACAGCATCCTGGATCATGGGATCGAAGGTTCGCAGAAGCTTGTCGCCGCGGATGAAGAAGTGCGTCTTGGTGCCCAGTGCGTGGAGCATGCCAGTCATCTCAACACCGATGTATCCTGCGCCACTCGTGGCAATGCTCTTGGGCTGCTTCTCGAGGTCGAAGAAGCCATCGCTGTCGATACAGAGCTCCTTGCCGGGGATATCGGGCTTCTTCGGTCGGCCGCCGGTGGCAATGAGGATGTTTTTCGCCTTGACACGCTGTGTACCTCCATTCTCGAGCGCAATCTCGACCTCGTTCTTTGCGACGAACTTCGCGCGTCCCCTGATATGCTTGATCTCGTCCTTGTCCAAGTTCTTCTCGTAGATGCCGTTAAGGCGCTTGACGTACGCGTCACGCTTGTTTTTGAAGTACGGCCAGTCGAACTCAGGCTGCTCCTTGACCTGGAAGCCGTATGCCTTTCCATCCTTGAATGTCTCGGCGATCGCGGCAGCGTTCCATGTAACCTTCTTGGGTACACAGCCAACGTTTACGCAGGTACCGCCATAGCGGCTCGATTCGACGGCGACAACCTTTGCGCCGTGCTTCGCAGCTCGTCGTGCAGAGGCAATGCCTCCACTGCCAATACCAAGGACGAGGTAGTCGGCCTCTTCGGTGTTCTCGATAGGTGCCATTCTGACTGTGGATGTGGAGAAGTGGGATGAGAGATTCGATAGACGCGCAGAAGCCAGTGTTACTTTTGCGGTGTTCTGAAAGTGGGACCGTGGGAGGAAGCTCGATGGAGGGGTATTATACGAGAGACTCGGTGTGTGAGCTCGTAGCCTACAAACAATTGTCCTACGCATTAATGCAGCAAGTGGGGTGACGCCTCAACTTATAAGATGACGCAAAGGCAACCAGAATGGATTTGCAATTGCGGTTTAGTAAGCCTATTCGTCCGGTGTTCCGAATGCAGAAAGGCTGCACTGCTTGGTGAGCGGCCAGCAGATGCGTGGTCTAGAAGGCTGAACGAATGAGTGTTGATAGATAGGGACTAAACTTGTCACATGCAACGCGTTCGCGACTTGTCCTGTAAGAAGCGCGCAAAGAACGCGAAATCAAACTTTTCGAGATGGATGACGGAATTCTTGAGCGTTAACGGCGGAAGGCGTGCATGACGCTAGGCTGTTTTGGACAGCTCTAGGGCTAAGGCTGCACTGACTTCATCGATTCGAGCTGGAGCTTCACGACATCGTATGATCACGCTCACAGCTTCAAGGTTCGACACATACAGCAGCTAGGATATTGCACGTACAAACAATTGACACAGTCGACAGCGAGACAACCACACGCCTTCAAATTAAACCTTAGAATCACTCATCACGACAAACGCACACCTACACCAACATGGGTGGAAGACTTTCGACACCGAAGGGAGCTGATGGCATGAACGAAAGTTCGAAGCCTCATTCTAACAATGCGCCTGCCCGCCTTTCGCGGGGTGGCGGCATTGTCAATGGCAGAGTGGGTACTTCCTAAGCATGACAGCACGAGCAACTGTTGAGTCGAAACAGACCATCATGGCACCGTTGGCTGCCATCACGATGGCCGGTCTCCTATTCGTCTACGCAAGAACATCGATACGCGCCGCAAAACTGAACGCTCAGAAGCACAGGGAAGCGGATGGAGGGCAAATCAGCTGGCACAAGGAGAGCTTGAGGCGGCATGGCCAACTGGAACGCGTGGACAACGATCGAGATACCTTGAAGGAGGCGCTAACTTCGAGCTTCTCAAGGAATGAAAAGAAGACCGACACAGAGAGGGAAGAGAAGCCTCGCACAACATACTCGAAGGATGAAGAGGAGCTGCGCAGGATTGTAGGCAAGAAGGACTGAATGTAACAACACGTCTTCTGGACATGTTGGAGTCTTTCACACTGCTTTCCACAATATCGGCGAAGTGTTCAGGTGAGGTGAGCAACAAGTGCGTGCTCTTTAACGAAAGCGCTGTCAGTGTTCGTCGATCCCTCGACGCGATCAGGGCAATGAGGGTCAGCAACACTGCCACGTGCGGTACATTTGACATCCCACGGCATCAGACTTGGCACCGCAGGGAGATGGTACGATAGGTACAATTAAGCTTAAAGGAGCCGCGGCTACCATGGTTAGGCGCTTCCGCGGCCGGTAGCCTCTGTCATACACGACAGCTGTGTACCAGACTTCAGCAGCATGCATCACATTCAGCGAAGCTGCAAGACATCAGCAAACAAGTGTCGCACAAGACAGTGAACTGCAGAAGGTGTAGCGAAACAAATCAAAAAGCTCATCATTTGATGTGTCGTTGAGATCGTCTGGCTGCGCTATGATTCGCTGGACCTTCCCTCAATGTGGTGTGGCTTCGAGCTTCACATGCTCATGATTGGCAGACCCCGCATTTGACCAGGGCTCTGGAAACGCATGATGAACCATCGAGTCTGACAATGCCATGTATTTGCGTTTGCAATTGCAGTTTAAGAGCTCGAAACATGAATCAGTGACAGTCAATGAAGTATGCAGGTTGTTGCATGAGCGATTTGAGGCGTCCGGTCAAGACATGTATAGTTGGGTAGATCACGGCGCTGCAGCCAATCGAAATAATTTAGGGTGTTTCGGCTCTTGGATGGCACGAAGCATAGCTCGCTGCCCCACCAGCATCATCGTGCACCCCCAACTCAATACGCAGCGCAGCCAAACCTCAGCCATTGTCACCCACCCTCCCTCGCAGCCATATACAAAAGCCCTTCGCCGCCGTCGCGCACCCACATCGCCCACACCAGCCTGACCTCAAAGCGGTCTTGATGGAGCTTGCCCGGCTACTGGCCCAGTCGCGATCGCCGTAGGAAGACATCGCGTCTTCCACAGCTAGCGATAGCCAGTATGCCCGAGCAGGAGGAGAGAAGACAGCAGCTCAACGCCCTTGCCGGTCCGCCTAGAGACCTCACACACGTGTCGCGAGCCGTGCTGCGCAGCGAGCAGGCCAAGAGATGGACCAAGAGATATAGGACTGAAGTCGCGGCGAGCTCGAGCAGCCTGCTCTCCACCGTCGTTGCAGTATGTTCAAGCCCTCGAAGAAGTATTATGCAGAATTCTCGCTGACGTTTTGCAGTACCCTCTCGACTCTGTGAAGACACGCCTTCAAGCGTACGTGCGCGTCATCGACTATCACGAGCAGCACTGACCTCAACAGCTACAAATTCAACTCGTTCAGTGACTGCGTGCGCCACACATATCAGACAGAGGGTTTGCATGGATTCTGGCGAGGTATGGCATGCAATACTTCATGACACAATCTGAGTGTAGCTGATTCGACTGCATAGGTGTTTTGTCGCCCCTGGCCAGTATCACTCTCGTCCGAACCGTCTCCTTCTCGATCTACCAGCGCTCGAAATACACAGTCGACGATTGGATATATCAGGCAACTGGTAGCTCGCCGCTCGTCACCGCAAACACAAAAGGCGCATGGCCTACGCTATCGACGATAACATGCTTTGGTCTGGCAGGTGCAACTGCTGGCGCCACAATCACGGCAATTGCCTGTACGTCGCGGAGGTCTTTGCCTTGTATGCATCGCTGATCTAGATTTCAGGTCCGTTCGAGTTGACGAAGCTGAGCGCCCAGATCTCGGTGCTTATGGCTGACCGCAACGATGGCTGCCAAAAGAACGACGCGATACGGAAGAGCTATCAGAACTTAGGAACGTTCAAAACAGCGCAAAACTTAGTCAAGCATCGAGGCTGGACAGGCCTCTACTCTGGCTTCCATTTGCATTTGCGTAAGGAAATCGCGCACCTGTGGAGACGGACCAAAATTGACGCACGGCAGTTCGAGACTCGATCGGCACGGGTATCTACTTTGTCACGTATGAAAGCGTGAAGCAGATCCTTGCCAACGCACGAGGCACATCCCCCACGCACCCTCTGGCGGTGGTGATCGCTGGAGGGCTGTGTGGACTCGTCAGCTGGGCTTGTGTAAGCAAAAGTTCTGCGCAAACAACTATGAGGTACTGACTTATGACCAGATTTTCCCCATCGATACCGCCAAGAGTATATACCAGCGTAATTGTCTTGTCGGCGGCAAAGACAAGCAGACACGGCCAAAGATCCAGTTTCTCAACCCACGGATGTACCGAGGTACGTTTCATTCGAGCCTTCCCATGAACTGCCAAGCTGAATTGAATCAGGTCTCGGAGTTTCGATGTCTCGATCCTGCGTAGTTAACGCCATTTTCTTTACTGCATTTGAGTTCACCAAGAAGCGCATCAACCGTATGGAAGTCGACGAAGAGCTCTTGCGCCGAGCTGACGAGGGTATTGATTAATTTATACCATGCTGGAATCTGCGATTCGATTGTACATGCATAGGATTGGAGTATGAGTGCGAATATGTGAGCACTTGGGAGTTATACTGGCGCTACATGTGGTATGTAAGGTAGCATTGATTGAGTACCTGTTTACTTGCATAGCATTGAATACGATGCATATCTCATCCGAGGACCTTGTGTGCGCCACGCGGATTTTCTGTTCCCAGTCCTGGCTCCGCAAGTACAGTCATCAAGACACCTCCATCATGCCTCGTGTTGTTGGGCCGTAGTTTTCCTTACGATTCATCGCCGAAACGTACCTATGCTCTTATGTTGCCGCCAAAGCTGGATGTAGCCACTGTTACCAAAGTAAATGGAGGCCTTCAAGAAAATTATGACAGATGTTGCAGGGTGATAGCTGATCTGAAGACTACAATTTGTTGTAAGCCTGGATCCAGCTTCTTTGGCAACATGAGAGCCATGTAGTCCGTTTCGTCGCCGCAATTATGATGGTGCTAGTCCCTACTTTGGAAACTGCTTGAGGTGCATATACCTCAGCGCAACACCCATGAGGAAGTCATGGGGAAGTTCATCTGGAAGCTGCAGCCTGCCGTTCTCCTTGGTGTCCGATGTTTCCCTCCACCAGCAGCAGTGTACCTCGATCAGCGCTTGCAGCACAAGGCTTTTGCAAGGCAGGTGCTCGTAGGCAAACTTGACAGCCTCATAGCTAGGCAGGTATGGTGTTTTTCGTAATTTGGCAATGAAGGCGTCCTCCGATGCGCGCAGGAGTACGGGAGCCTGGAAGCGGTCGCCGAATTCGCAGACTTTGACCCTGGTGGTCAGGTTCGTGAGCCAAGCCTCTCCACTTCCACAAAAGCGGCCCTTCTTGGGGTATCGTTGAGTGTACAGCCACTCCAGGAAGAGCTCGACTGTCAATTGCTGAGCGCATACCTCTGCAAAGCTTGAGAGAAAACTGACAGGTGTCGCACTCAACATCTTCGAGCGTAACGGTGCGCGTTTCAGCCTCCCCTAGGGACCATTCAGGGCCCTTCTAAAGTAATCCGAGTGCTGCGAGAGGAGGCCTGGATGCACGGGGCACCGATATGATCAGGACTGATCTTGACGGTGACTGTGCTATCGCGCATATGCGTTCTAAAACTGGAGTTAACCCCTTACACAAGCTACGGCCAAGTCCTCTTCTTACCCCAAGCACAGGCGCTTCGCTGGTGGCGCCGAAGCATCGTCGTCTGCAGCTCTGGTCGTCATTTTGGCTCAATTTGGTGTCGAAAGTAAAGGAAGAAATGAAGGCAAGGCAACAAGATTTGACAATGGCGAAGGTCAGTGCGCGGTGAAATTGAAGCACACCCATTCATGAACCGGAGGCAGTCACACACTCTTGCTATCGCTATAATGGCAGCATCGGCGACTAAAAAATTGAAATGATTTTTTTACGCGCAGAGGAATTTCTCGATCTGGAATGGGCTGACGACCTCCAGGGATACTGTTCGCAAAGATCCGTGGTTGAGCTTTACGATCGAGCATCATGGTCGAGCATCACGATTCACTCTTTGAAGCTCGTGTCCCTCGATTCCTAAAGACAACTGCTACTATCTGCTGTGTCCCACACTTGCAGATATTGTCGATCATATTCCCTCATGTATCCACGCATGCATACTTCCTTGTGCGCGATCCGCGCATACCTCAACATGACACCTTCCAAAGCTGTGTAGCAACTTGTCAAGCGCGCAGATCTCTCTTGTACCGATAGCGATGCGAGTCGATCATGGTTCTCAAGATCGGGCTATTCGCGGCCAGATCCCCGTAGGCGTACGCAGCGAGCTCGCAGAAGGATGCCACTTCCCCGTCTAGGAAATAAACTCGAACACACAGCTATGAGGACTTCAGTAATCTGGAGTAACGGGTTGTCATTGAACCGAGTCCTTGAGCTACACAAACACTGACTACATCGTTGATCGATAAGAATAAAGTAATTGGTACCCTGGAGGTATTCAAAAGTCCAAATCACTAATCCTCACTTTCTGATTCCTCAGTCTTTGGCCTGGGCTCCTTTACCGTGCAGGCATCCAGCGCCAGATCATTGATGCACACCGAAGCGCTGACTGTGCAACCCCAATCTTCCTGTGGATGCTCATGAAACTGGCATGGGACCGGCAGAGGATCCAGACCATGCTCCTTGATCATCATGTACTGCATCATCACGCCCGCAAGAAACTCATTCGGCAGCTGATTCCGCCAGTCCAGCTCTCCATTGTCTTCGTTGTCCGCATACTGGTCGAATCGTTCGCAGTGCGCAGCGATCATAGCTTTCAAGACGAGACTTGTAGGCGGGAGGCACTCGTAGGCTTGAATGACGACCTCATAGTAGGGCAGAGAGCGGTTGCAGAACATATCGACAAGAGCGTGCTCGCAGTCGCGGCGGAGGGCTGAGGTAAGGAAGCGATCAGCGAAGACCCAGGTGTCAAGCATGGCCATTTGTACCGCCTTCGTTCCCGGCTCCGTTTCGTCCTTCTTAAGCCACAGGGAGAATTTGGCGAGCAGTCTCTGCGTATGGAGCCAGTGGATGAAGATCTCGACTGCGACAGGAGTTAGCTGAAGGCCTCAAGAGCCGTACTCATGCCCATGAGTTCACTTACAGATGTGGCAGTCAACATCGTCGAGATCAATGACGCCGTCATCAGATTCCTTCCAGGAACCGTTGAGTGTGTTTCTGAAGTACTCGCTGTGCTCGGTCAGTAGTGTCTTGTAGATCTGGTAGGTGACGCCGTCAGGGCCAATGCGGACGGACACGAGGCCATTGCGTGTATGATCTCTATGTTAACGTCAGCCTTGATAGAGTGTGGAGGTAGTCAGGGTACCCTAGTCGTAAGGGAATCGGAGCTGTGGAGCTCGCGGCGCAAGCGGTGTTCTCGCTCGCCATGGTGCTATTGTTTGTTGCTCTTGAAAGGGCGAAAGCCTTCCATGGAGGAAGTCACTGCGTCAAGCGAATGCCAAGACAGGGCAAGTGAAGGTAGGTGCAACGGGAAGAAAGTTGACATCATCCATTCTCGCTCTTATCCTTGCCTCCTATTGCAGCGAGCTAATATTGGTTCTCCACATCGCTCAGTTTGTAATCATCTGCACAGAGCTCGATTGCCGAAGAGTAGGTCAACTCGCTGTAGCGCATCATGACCCACAACAAGAGTTCATGTGGATGTTACTTTCGATCCTCCAGCTCCATGCCTTCATCCTCGACGAGGCTGTAGTACTTGATCTGAATATTCACGAATGATCTGAGGAGAGGGTCGCTTTCAGGCAGATTGTTGAAAGCGTAGGTTATGATCGCAAAGTAAGTCGAGTGCCCAAGTCCCTGGAAGAGGTAGTGATCGTTTTGCAGCTGAAACACATCGCTTTTGAACTCCACAGCTTGGAATTGATCTCCGAAGGCGCACGCTTGTACCATTTGCAGCCCCCACTGTCTGCATGAAGCTTCATTTGGGAAGGAGTTGTAGGGCAATGTGCGTGAGTAGAGCCAGGCCACGAACATGTCGACTTTTGAAGAATCCACGGGTCAGTCACACGGCGTCCACGCTGAGTTCACGATTTAACCCACACACAGCAGTCTCAACATCCGTCGCTCGAATGAAGTCCTCTTGAGCCTCAATCCATGGACCCGTGAGCGCGTTCTTGAAGTAGTCGGATGCTTCAATGAGAAGTGCTTCATGAACCTTGTGCTTGGTATCCCGGAGCTTGAGGATGACTGTCACCATGGAACCCTTGCGAGCGGGCATGCTACAACTTGATCAATCGCGTTTCACGGTCAGTATACAGTAAGGCACTAACCTTAGGAGCCGTTGATGTGCGTTCATGATGCGCAAACCGGAACTGGGGCGACAATTCTGTGTCTCAAAGGCGCACACGAAGAGTTTGAAAGAATTGCGGTGCAAAGGTGACAAACAAATGGAGGAGTTGTTTGCATTGGGAAGAGTGGGGCAACTAACAGGCAACGATCTGGGATTTTGCTGCTTTCACCTCCTTTGACCAGTAATCCACCCTGCGACCCAAACTTTGGTCTCTGAATAGCACGCCAATCTCAACATGTCCTAATATTGATCTGCTTGTTTATTAGCTTTCGTATACACGCATTCTTCTCCTTATTCGATATGTGCACATGGTAGCTGCATTTGTCCAAAGCTTCCTGCTTAGAACTGAGCACACTGAATCTGTCCCGAACGTCGAAGAGAAGTCGAATAGGTAGTTGGCTCCGATGTTGCAACTGTCCAGTGACATCGTCATCTTGATTGCGAGGGTATCTAGAGCAATGAGCGGCGACAAGTGTCCATAGTATCAGATGATCTTTCTCCAGGGTTACGTATGCGAAGATGACGGTCTGGTAGTGTACTATGCTGCTTTCAAAGAGCCAGTAAATAACGTTGTTGTGGGCTTTTTGGACGAATCGCGGTACGAGGAATCTATCACCGAAGCCGCAAATTCTGATCAAAGAGACTTGGAAGTTGATGCACCACTTGTGGTTGTCAGCCTCGCTTTGTTCTTCAGGGTAGTCAGAATTCTCGTTTGGGAATTGCTGTGTGTACAGCCAGCTCACGAGGGGTCAAGGTTTCGATGATAAACTTACAGGTATCGGGCTCGATGTCTTCCAAATGTACGATACCCTCCTGGGCTTCCATCCAAGGCCCCCCAGATGCCTTTTTGAAATACTCCGAATACTCTGCAAGTAAGGTCTTGTGCACATGGAACGTTACAGTGTCCAGGCCAACGTTGATAGTGACGACGTTGTCTGTTGCAATCTTGGTCAGCTTGCATGCCGTCTCGAGAGCGGAGAGTACGGACCCCACAAGCCAAACGCGATCACTCGTAGTATGAATCATGTTCTCGAAGATGGTAGGCTTAGACCTACAGTGAGGGAGGCTTTAAAAAAAGATACGCAAGACTTAATGGATATGGGAAGTAGCGCAGCAGCAAACGCAATGGTAAACACGTACGTCCAGCTGACCTCGACAACAAGAGTGTCGGTGTAGAAACATGGTAGATGCGGATCTGAGTCGCAGTAAGCAAATATTGTGCGAGAACATGGCCGTGCCTGACCGTGCATCGCTGTGCGTATTTTGCCGTTCATCAGAAAGCGCAGATCGAGCGAGACGAATATCTGTCTGTCTTACTGAGACCTTAAAACGACTCCAGATTTGTTTCACGAGGTCTCTGATGCACTTTGCTGCAGGACCATAAGATGAGCTTCAAGCCGCACAACTGTTGAGTCTTTTCACATACCTTACAGCTACTAGGTAACATTGCCAGCGACAATGTCTGCCACTCAGACACCGCCACTCTTGCCGCCCACGATGTGGTATGTATTTGAAGGGAGGCTTCTCCGAATCTTTGCTAATGTGTTTCAGTGATATCGTCAGAGGAGGAGGTATCATCACCGCTCAAGTCACACGGGAAGATGCCGAGCCGGTGCCATACCCCATTCATAAGGGTCTCATGACCCGCTACTCCCAACGTATCGCTGACATACTCAACGAGTGGGAGGCGGACAATCACGATGGCGAGTACTCTGTGACCAAAAGGCCGGTAATCTTCTATAATCTTCTACATTGACAGCACCGATGTTGATTACTCTGGTGTCGACCATATATGTCAGTACCATGGCGGATACTGCGATGGATTTGGCGCTGACAGACATAGTCGATATCTTCGTGAACTGGATGTACCGCCGACAGAGATTGCCACATATCCACGAAGAATGGGCCTCATTCTGCTCATAAACAGGTTGATTCAAGACCGTCTCGGGTCGTACGGGTCTTGTTATGCTGGAAGCTCGCAACATGGCTCAGTGACTCCAACCCCCAGAGTTCGAGCGGGACATTCGCAATGCACTTATCGATCACAGCAAGATGTTTGGGCCTTCCTCCAAGATGATTCATTTCGTCTTTGGTAGCGAGGCTCAGTGCGAGCCTATCCAGCAACTTCTGGTCGATGCGTACTGCCTGCACGCCTCCAAGGACAATTACACATGACCCCGCTGATGATGATGAGGATGCTCAGTCATGGCTCACAGCATGGACCCGCTTTCACAATCGCGTCATGCGGAAGATGGTCCAAGTCACTCAGTCGACTGGAATCAAGCAGCTGAGCCGGGAGACTTATGCAGTGAATGGTCTTCACGCGGACACGTAGACGTCGCGCGACTTCTCACTTGAAAGGTTGAGGAAGTCTCGAGCCTGGTGCTTCAACGTCGTGAAGGGATCGGTACAGTAGTCGCTGGTAGGTAGAACCCGTATCCGTTGAAACCTTTGCTGCAGACTGCTAAGCGTGCATTGTGAGGTTGCCTATTTCGAGGCTATCTGTGAATGACTCACGTACCGAGTACTGATGTCGTGCGTATCCGTGTATGAGTCGCGATAGTCTGCATGACGATTATGTGGACAAACACTCAGAATATCCGTTTCAATAGTCCTCGTACGTCGATCAGCATTCTTACAATAGTCTTACCAACAGCCTTGCATCCAAAAATACCTTCCAGATACGAATCTCCTCGGCACATCGAGCCATTAACGTGCAACTCCACGTGGTGGCTACAATGCTACCCCAGAGTTCCCACCGATCGCGTGCAGATAACCGAATGGCGAAATTTCAGCTTCAGCCGCACATTTGACGTTACTGGCGTGGCTGCAGGCGTTATCCGAAGCTGACAGGTCGGAGGAGCGCCGACCGTCCGCTCAGCTTACAGCAACTTGCGAAGCGGAAGAAGTCAAGTCTTGCTGCAGCAATGGGACGAATCTCGGTCGATATTGTCTTGGCGATTGCGCGTATGCAGCAGATTCAGTAGGTGTCAGCGCTGTATAATGTATGAGTAAGGCGTGTGGACCTCTTATTGATTACGAATTGGGCTGCGGTAAAGTTTGTACGGGCGTGAGAGCTCGCGTGTTCGGCGCTTTCGCGAGTTTTACCGCCGAAAGGGTCGTCAGAATGATTTTGGGCACGACTGACACCGAGAGGGCGTATGTATCTGCCCACAACACAATCAATCGTTGAGTTTCGTCCGTAATCGTTGTATCGCGACAAGGTCTTCGAGAAAGCATCAACTCCAGATCTGCTTCCAAGATTCGCTTCGACGTATCCTGCTTGTGACCACGACGTCAAGTCTCGTTTGGGCAGACCAAACTCAGAAACACGATGGGTGACCAAAGTGGGACATCAGCCGGTGCTAATGATTTCCGCGGGGTTAGTGACCTCAAATCCTGGTCGACGTTGCGCAGGTTCAGCCCTACGAAGTGTTGGGTAAGTGCGGGCTTGGTGTTCCCCTGCGTCCGCGACTGAGGAAAACTGCAAGGAAGAGCGACGGCTGCATGACAGTGTTGAACTGCCGTTGAAAGACTGTCGGTCTTGCACGGTGAAGCCGCTCGTTGCTTTTTCGTCTGTTCCATCAAGAGCTTCGACAAGACAGAGTCTGTCATTGCTTCATTCACGTCGCGATGATGGCCGGCTTGAAAGGATGCTTCCATGCCTCAGGCGTCATGATCGGCAATCGTGTTACCCCCGGCGGCGATTGAACGGCAGAAACTTCGTCACAATCACGCCGACGCAGGGTCTCGCAATCCCGCAAGAGTGGAGTGGTAGACCATTGCGCTACATCCAAGCCAGTATGGCGCCCGCTCCAAGTCCACTCACTGTGGGCTCACGGCCACCATTCCGTAATCCGCCGATGATCATGACTGCATGGAGGCCGCTCTGAGAAGCGATGCACGCCGTCGATGTCCAGCAGGATATTGACGTTGAGGAGATAGGAAACGATGTGCGATTGCAGGATATTGTTTCGCGAAAATAGATCCTGAAGCAGGACTTGATGCAGAGTTGTGCCTGGTGAGTGTTGCGAGGAGGACTGTTGGTGAGGGTCCGGAGTTCCTGACATCATCAACACTTGGCATTCTGCAGCAACAAAGCGAGTACGAGGAACATCTCTGTCCAGAAGGACTCTCAAATCTTCGGTATCAAGCATCCGAGAACATGAAGCATTTGAGCCTCGGTATCACCGGTATGCGGCTTGGTAATGTGGCTAGTATTGTTTACAATTCACGAGTCCATTGCAAGTGAGTGTTGGCTGCGGCTAGTCTCGGGGAAGGCGCGCCCGCGTGGCTGTGTCAGCCCTACGAGGACCCTGAAACGCTCTCATCCAATCGATTGTTGCTTGAGCCTTCCACAACGGGCATCTCGATTCCACGCTCTGCTCATGGACATGCTTGCGGGGCGTTACAACAGACTTTGTGTAGTATGAGGAGAAACCCCAGTGTAGAGACTTTTCACGTGTACTACCGAAGGACTAGTCACAGGAGTTGAGCTGAAATGCCGGAATGCGCGAGTGGGGCCTTGCGAGGTCCAGATGTACTTAGTGGTGTGACAGATGCTGCGAAGTACAATGCATAGTCATCTCCAACGTCCATTGATTGTATGACAGTCAAGCTTGGTATGTTCTGACCAGCCTTGAACTAAGACTCGTTAGGAGCCAATAGAGGTGGTCCAGCTGACTTCAGCAAGCGTGTTCAAGCTGTGAAGCATCTACTCCCCCTCAACCGCGTGTGGCCGCGTGCGGACTTGCGCGTCCTGGTCGACAAGAAGCTGAATGAAGAGTCACGCATGGCACATGATTTGATTTACAATGGAGAAAGACACGAGCCACAGCCATGTGACCTGGCATTGGGCGAGAGCTGTGGCTGTGACTCCTCTGCCAGCAATGCTATCTACTGTCTCAATCCTGGATAGCGTAGCATGTGCGAGGAATGTAGTCTGTGAACACGTTGTTCGAAATCCACATGCACTGCCGACAACTGCTGGCCGGAGATTGGGCGATGGCCTTGTATTGCAACTGGTTCTCAGGTGCGATGCGACTATACGGTTGCATCTAAGCGCGTCGCACATCTCCGTTCAGGAGATCTTACCGAGTTCCCACACGGATAAACGAGGCTCCATACATCCATCTGCAACTCGTACACGTTGCGACTGCAGGGCTGTAAATATCTACAATATGGCTAACTACTGTTGGGTGGTATTCTTAGGAAGTTATCTCCTGGTATCTCGGATCGCACCCGAGTAGGGTTGCAGGGTTCTGAGTGGAAATTTTCAGCACTGCCACTTCTGCGGGTGTACAGGGGTTAGTAGTAGCGTTGAGTGACCGCGCAGATCGCTGCCTTTAGCGTGCCTTCTAGAAACGCCATGCATACACGGCAATCGCACCCCTGTCATCCTTTCCTATGACGTTGTTCAAAAGCACAGTAAAATCCGCACCAGTTCAGCACACCCATATCGTTCAAAATCTTTCAGCAATTTACAAACCATTACGACTCAGAAGAACTGGTTTTTAAAGCCGTTAGTCCGAGCACAGCCGGACCTATTCAACTCAACATTCTACCGCTTTCCACAGATCACCTCATCAAGAGACTCTCTTCGGCCAACCCTACCCGAGTCACCGGCCAGTTGAATCACTAGTATAAAGCAACTTGCCACCCGGCTTGGTCCCTTACTTCTTTTCGACATTATGTTAGCGCAACCCACAAGACGTCAGCATATTGTACCACAGCACTACTCGACTATCCCGTCACCTCCTTCCTCACAACACCTCACCTACCAACAACTACCACAACAACCCTTTGCCACACAACAACAGTTGTTTGACCAGAAGCTGCTCAACGACTATCTTGAGTCTCAGCAGCAGTCCTACAACACTCCCATCAACGCGCCCGACTCTTACATGAGCGCATACACCGACTTCGCGAGCCCGGCAATCCGCGTCCAGCACTCGACACCCACACCGCAGCCCTCTACGAACGGCTATCAACCATCCATGCTTTCTAACGGCTGGAACACATATGGTAATGTACAGAACCAGTCACTACAGACACCTGTACAAAACCAAAACCGAGGCCACCAGCGCGCATCCTCTTCTTCGTCGGTAGGATCCAGCGCTTCTCAGTATCAGTCAGCACCTGCTGCCAGCTACCAGTATGTCGCACTCGCCGGGACCGCGCGTCTTTTCTGCATGCCATGGACTTTAGCTGACACATCTTCCAGGTCATTCTCGAATCACCTACCGACTCCTTCGCACACACCTACTCAAGACTCGTTCATGAGCCAGGCTACCTTCAACAACTACGCACAGCAAGCCAACATGGATCAGACTATGTCTGCCCATATGTCGATGAAGCAGGCATTGATGGATCAGGGTGATGATGTGCCAGACTTTGCGCACTCAGCCAGACAATCAGTATCGAGCTACGATTCACCTGCTACACCGCACACGAATCTCGACGACGACGTGAAGCCTCCAAATGGTGAGACCCTCCACAAGGTCGATTCGTGGCTTTTCAATCGTTTCTGTACTTACGATTCATCAGATACAAGACCGCAGCCTACTATCCCCAAGTTTGAGAGAACGTACACAGACATCGCTGCCGACAACTTCTACGACCCCAACGCTGTCTCTGCTCCGGCAGTGCAGCCTACAAAGCCGGCACAGCCATCGCTGTTGTCGCCTTACCGCTCTAACACCACTGAGAATGTCCAGCGTGCGCTGCAAGCAGCGCAGTACGCACGATCACACTCTCCGAGCAGCACAGCATCTCGCGGTGATTCTCCATTCCGCAAGGGCTCACCCTACCGTCAGCCCAGCCACAGCTTCAACTCACCGATGCTCGGCAACGCCGCCACAACACGTGAGCAGAACCGCCAGGCAGATGCAGCTTACGCAATGAAGCCGCAGATGCAGTCTGAGGAGTCGGTTGTCAAGACCATCTCGCCGAAGGATGCCCTTCTGGATTACCGAGCAGAGGATGAAGACTCGAAGATGCCATTGTTCCCGGACGGTGGCGCAAACGAGTACGACAACCAATACAACAGTGGCGCCACCCAATCCAGCTTCGACACAACATCAGCACAGTCCTACCGACGTGACAGTTGGGCGACACCACAGTTCACACCCAACTTCTCGACATCAACTGCACCTTCGCTGCCAACAACATCAAGTTTCAACTTCGTCACTCCTGCGATTCAGACCAGCATGCCCAACATGTCGATGGGTGCCACAGCACAGTACCGATCCACTCCCATGACCTCTGCTGTGGAACAGACACCCGAATTCCCAGCTCACCCTCATCTGACCTCGATGGAGTCGAGCGCCAGCGAGGCCGAGCCACCAAATGGCAGCCAATCGAGCGTCGAGCAGTTCTTGCGCAAGCCAGCGAACTCTGCTGCGGACTCTGGAACATACTCCTGCACATACCACGGATGCACACAGCGATTCGAGACTCCACAGAAGCTGCAGAAGCACAAGCGTGAGGGTCATCGGAATGCAAATTTCGGCCCTAGTATGACATCAGCGGCTATCCTGGACCGCAACACCCAAGCGGGGCCGCACAAGTGTGAGCGCATCAACCCCACAACGGGCAAGCCTTGCAACACGATCTTCTCTCGACCATACGACCTTACTCGTCACGAGGACACCATTCACAACGCTCGGAAGCAAAAGGTGCGCTGTGCACTTTGCGTCGAGGAGAAGACCTTCTCGCGCAACGATGCACTGACAAGGCACATGCGCGTTGTGCACCCTGAGGTGGACTTCCCTGGCAAGCACAGGTCGCGCCGTGGTGGTGATTGAGCGAGCACTTGGACAACAGGTTCTGTCTAGATCCCAGCGTGCGAGGCCCCAAAGAGGCTCGGACCGCGGTGCGTTGACCACCGACGAACACCTACACAACGCAAGAAGAATTTGTTGCCTCGGCTGCAACAGTCGCATTGAACTTGTTCAGATGCTTATTTCCGCATTGCATCCCTTGCATCTCCGTGCGTCGCAACAGACTGCGACATTTCTTCTCCTGGATTGTTCCGCATAGCATTCGAGATTTCGCTGGACGGAACAGCGCAGCGTTTGTCTGTCTTCACGATGTATACTACGATCCGAGTTTGTGGATATCTTTGTTTTGGTAGCGTTCTACAAGCGGGCGCATAGTACGATTTTTACGAACAGTTTCTGGCATAAGCAAAAGCGATGAGTTTAGACGGTTTGCGGGCCAGAGAGCCTTTGATTTTGGGTCAAACGTACGATATCCTTCTTGTAATTGGTGCTCTACAGGAGCCAGATCGAATTCACAACATATTACTACCCCATCACCCTTCCAATATGCCTTCTGTGATACACACGACCTCCGTTCATGCTGCCCGAGCGTCCAACTACTCTTCACCCAGAACACTCACATCCTCAGGTCTACAGTTTCGGCATCACCGACCATCTGATCGTGTACTCTCTCGACGTCAAACAGCAGCCTCCTGCAAGCTACCGTTGCGCTGACTCTCCACACCACCACGCAAGCGCCGAAGAGCCTCAAACCTCAGATCTAGATCTCCCACACCCCTACACCAAACACGTTCCTGTCAGCACCTAAACGTGTGGACCACAGCGCATCGCAGGCCCAGCGTGCATGAGATCTGGGTCCAGAAGCCTTTCCGTTCCCGCCCGCGTGCGCTAGCGGGTAACACACCTGGGGCTGAGCAACAATGTCGAGATCTAGACGCGACAAGAATGTATACTGAACATATAGAAGTGCTTTGAAATACACACAACGGATTTAGCGAAGGGAGGACGAGAGAACGAGCGGGTATCGCGGAGAGCGCGAGGGCGAGCATCACCAAGTCCACTGATGGGTTGCTGAGTGAGTGCAGCGACTCTTAGCAGGGTCGGCCGACTTTGAGCCGTGCGCTTTCTTTCCGATGTTTATCCGCCCTCGTTAGCCGCGATCCTTGCGTCATGTAGGGCTGACTCGAATCGGATCCAACGGTCATGTGCTCAGCTCGATCACGCCGAACCTGACATCTCCGCGTAAAGGGCGATTATCACCACACAGTGCGCCGACGTGAGGTTTGTTTCACTGCAACGTCAAAATTTAATTTCGCGAGATGAAGTCGTCACGAGGACTGTTTCCGAGGGTGCGGGCGCTGGCACGGCGCGGAAGCAGGAACGTGAGGACTACGTCAACGAGGGCGCAAAGCAGGGTCGCTGACCTCGTCACAACCATCTTGTCCCGTCCATCTCGTCACGTTTTCAACAAGCTTGGCCTTGCAAACTCTACGGCAAGCTTGAAACGTGGCTTGAGTTACCCTTCGTCCAAGTCGTCATTTGCTCCAGAGAAGCGGTTGAGCGGCTGCGTTTGATAACCTTATCGACGTCCTAATCGAGCGTCAAGCATCAAGCGTCGAGCATCAAGCTGCGATTCATTCACCATTCTCAACTCCTGACAGCGACTCCGCGGCTACTTGCTTTTTGCAAGCGCAAAAGTGACGCGAAGGACGAGTCGGGTTGCACGAACCTGGTTCAGGGACAGTTGAGTGGAGAGTGTCGATCGAGTGCGTCACATGTGTGGCTTGATTGGGTGAGCTGCAGATGGACTTCTCACCGGCGGTCAGGCCTGCGGGGCGATTATCAAGAACTGCTGTTTGAGGTCGTCCGTCTGGGAAATGGAGATAATCGAAATGCTGGAAAGGGGGGGTCTTCCGAGGTGTGGTGGAGGTGTGGGGCAGAGACTGGAGTGACGGTTGCGGTAAGTCGGTAAGTGGGTACCTGATGGAAAGTTCGTTTCGAAATCCTTCTTGCGGACGACCGAGGTTTATGTGGGATGCATGCTTCCATGATGCTTCCGTTGTCTTACATCGGTGTACAGGAATGATCATCCACCGGCAGAAGGCAGCTTGATCCAGGCACCGATCTCTGCGAGACGGAGAAATGTAACAGCATGTCGATGCTCTCGAAATTCTGGACTGGTGGTGAGCTTAGAAGCTCCGGCCATTTGGAGACTTTCAGCTGTGTCAGGAATCCAGGTGCATCTACTGGTAATCTTGAGAAGTCAACAGCATACTTTTGCTAGTATCGAGCATGGTAAAGGACAAGACAATGACTGACATTCAGAACATGTTTGTTACTTACCATATGAAGAGCGCACATGTACATCTATTGATTGCATTAGCATTCTTTCCAGACATCTAGGCCGCTTTTGCGCTCGAACAGACGCATCTTACAGACCCTTTCACAATGGCTGTGGTCGACAGTGTACCAGGCCTCGAGGTTCACATACTTGTATACGACGAGCCCTTAGACGAATATGAGGATACCGACCAGCCAGCAACATCAAACACGGTAACGAAGTACGTCGAAGCAGAGACAGAAAAGCAGTTTGAGTTGAGCTACGCATTCGACCAAACGCCTACAGATGAGGGAGTGCTGTGTCAGGTCTCAATAGACAACAACGATTGGCATGGAAATCATCTTCTGGATACGAGAAAGTATCCTGGGTCCGTCAGCAAGATTCCCGGCAGAGCTGTCTCATTCGTGGACTCTGCATGGTACGCACGAAGGTTCTGCTTCAAAGAGGGTAGGTCACGCATCTGTACAGAAATTCGGAGGTTGCTGATCATCTACGTAGCTGATGAGTTGCCGTTGAGCCCTCAGACTATCGCTGCAGACGACCAGGACTTGGGCATCATCACTGCAACATTCTACTGGGTGCAGGGCATCCACAATTTTGACCCAATAGTTGACTACTCGGAGACAGCGAGGCTGACACCTGCGCAACCGAAGATAGGCAAGTCGAAGAGAGAAGACACACGTTCTCACTTTGTCAGGTAGAGTCTCAGACTGACGATTGTTTATTTGCGTTGACTGATTAGCACCTAGCTTTACGGACCGCGGAGCGAACCAGAAAGCTCGCTGCGCACGAGGATTTGACAAGAGCAGTAAGGTCAAATTTGCTACCTTTGTATTCAAGTACCGATCCAAAGGTAGCCTTCGATTTCTTGCTTACAGCGTCTCACTAATAGTCATTGCAGATGTGTTGAGATCACTCGGCTTGATCGCGGACGAAGAGGTGAGCCAACACAGCGAGTCGAAAGAGTCAGCGGACGATCCAAGCACCCTTAAACTAGCATATCGGCCAAAGAAGTTCATCAAGAAGGTAAGTAGACTCCCACAACGTACGGTCTCACCTGACACGAGCAGCGCCCTGCAGACGATGACGATGCCGGAGCAACAAACGAACATTCTGGCCAGAACGATCTCGATAAGGGCGACGGTGAAGCCAGTCGTATCAATGGTTCTGCTGGATTGGCGATCAATACTCGAAAGAAACCGCGTATATAAAGTACTGTTGTATAAGTACAGAGTCAATAGCACGTCTACAGTATTTTACAAGACCATTTCAACTTCTCTGTTCGTTGATGTGATACAGATAAATACCGCCACTCCAGAACACCCGGAGATCAGCAAATGCAGGCCTTGCTGCGGAAGGATTGTCGTCGAGGGCAGCGTGGCTTTGAGAAAGGACCCAACAATAATCACTGTGTCTGTGAAGAGCAGGGACATGCTCAAACACCCTGGCGCCCAGTTTTTGGCCTGGCGAGCTTATGGTTGAGTATGTCCTTTTCCCTCTCATCTTCCCTCGGATGCCTTAAGCAGATGTCTCGAACAAAAGCACTTTCCTGCCGTTCTTCGTGCTTGCCCACTAACTGTCGGTGAAGCGCGCTAGCGGCATAACGACTGGCAGTCGCCATCACCCACCATGTCGCGCATGCTGCTGATGCGCAGCTGAGGTAAGGATTGGATTCGTGACTTCGAGTTGCACCTTACACTCCCCTCGACATACCCCATACTCTCGTTCAACGCCTGCACACGTTCCCTACCCCGAAACTGCGACGCAATGGCAGTGATCGATGTAAACCCAGGCCTGAGAACGGAGGTCATGGTCAACAGGAAGCCCCTTGCCGAACACGACAACGATGACGTTGATGCAGCTCCAGCAGAAGTCAACAAAAACATCGAGGCGTGTACAGGAGTAGAATTTGTCATCAAAACCAACCTCAAGAACCCATTCCCCAGAGACGATGACGTGGAGGTCACTTGCAGCATGGACGGCCATCGGGCCGCTTGCTGGGCTGTTGATCCAGACGAACCCACCTCGTATGCTCCCAAGAAAATGAAGGGCATGACGCTATCCCAGGCTAGCCAGCGCGTTCACCAAAACTTCAAGTTTGCCGAGCTGAACGTTGGTAAGCACACAGATGCCAATCTTATTACATGAACCCTATGCTGATGCTTTGTGAAGTGGAAGATGACGATGGCGCCATAAGTCTCCAAGATCTGCTGAGAGAATTGGAGTGCAAGGGTGCCATCGAGGTCTCGTACCGCTGGATCATGGATTTTCGAGCTCGCAAGCAGAGCAGCAAAAGTCAGGCCCCGCCAGCCCAATATGACGATGACGAACGTGACCGGACACTTCCGCGCAGAGGTCTGCCGATAGCAGGTGCAGGCCCGGAGTAGGCGCTGAAGGGCCGCGCTCTCTCACATCAAGCATCGTGAGTGACACGACAATGTGAAGTAGTCCAAACATGGAGTGGCTGACAACGACTGCAGGCTGGGGAGGCTAGACGCTTTACCACATACGGATCCTCATGAGAATGGCAGAAGGCGCAGAACGCTTCCCTGGTCGTCGCGACGCACGAGAAACAGAGCAGGAAGCATCAAACAAGAGAGGAGATCACAGTGCGTGGAGCCGGAAGAGGGGCTCGTGGTGGCGTAAAGCGTGAGCGCGGTGACGATGAAAGTGCTTGTGCAGACTCTGATGATCTTACGATCATGGGGACACGCAGCTGTAAGCGTCATTGTGCTGACCGAAACGTAATTGTGCTAGACTGAGGGCAACAGGAGGTACTCCAAGGGTCGCGCGCTTTTTCCTTCAAAGCTGATGTCTGCTCTGCAGGCGGAGCCCTTCTTACATACCATTCCAGCCAGCTAAGCATGTCATCACTTTCTGGTCTGCATGTCCCATACTTCATTTGTGGATGCATAGCTCTTGGCGAAGGCTGCCTTCACTTTTGGTTAGTGATGCCATGTGGCACACTAGGGTACCAGAGCGGGTAAAAAATACTGCACTTTTATTGTGTAAATAACACAGAAGAAAGTCTGTTGTTTACACTGCGTTAGGGGTGTATTTTACACTATATAAAAGTATAACGTGTTTCCCTACCGAGCCGCCCACCCCCACCGAGTCGCCCGCCCTCACCAAAATTGCGACTATCACAACAACTATTACTATGCCGCCAC
>SWKW01000207.1:0-52026 GCA_011058865.1 Didymella keratinophila
CTAACGCCTTATACTAGGGTAACCTACTTATAATTACTAGGTTAGAGTTTCTTCTACTTCCTAGGCTTCTCTAAGCCTGTTACTACTAGCTGCAACAAGATCTTGCCTATTAGGAAGCCAGACTTGTTAAAGTTATACATGTCTTTGTCTACAATACTATACTTCGCCTTTATTAACTAAACAAGCATAAACCAGGGCTAGATAACCGCCAGGTCCTCGCAGGCGGCTTGCTGGCGATCGTACAGACAGGTCCATCGCGTTCGCAGCTCAGGTGTACGCTAGATAAACCTGTCAACCTAGTTCTTGCCAACAGCGTCACTACCACGCTCTCTCAGCAGTTTATCCACCATATCTCGCACATCTGCCTTTAAGGGGGGTAGTCTATAATTAGACTCCTTAAGTACATATAGTACAACTGCCTCCTCTTCTAGCTTTATAAGGCACTTTGCGTTTAGCTTACAGTCGCGTTAAGGGTGTGTGTTTGCGCGTTGCCGCTGTATTATACGTTAAGGCACATTATAGATTAACTTAGCATATTACAGAGTTTTAATCTGCTAAGTTTAAATATTAGAGATAGTAAGCTGTATATTAGCTTTAGAGTAGGTTTGTTTAACTTAGTGTTGTTAAGACATTACACGTTGTTGTTGCGCTATCATGTCGACAGTGTTCGTGGGGCGCTCGGTAGGGTGGGGCGCTCGCTGGTGAAACACGTTAATTAGTTTATAAATTTGTTATATAACTCTTCTTTTGCAGGTTAATAGCCTACCTAGGCTTTTAGCAGTCTAGTAGCTAGACTGTTCTATAGGTAGTTAATCTTCTGTACATTGCTAGTGTTGTCTATGCTAGCCTTTTAGAGCTTTAGGTTAAAGCTTTATATGTGTTAGTTGTATTCTTAGCTTCCTTATTTAGTTATATAAAGGTACTCTAATACTTTTACTTTTACTGTTAGGTCTTTAAAGAAGGTATCTAGATAGAACTATAGCTTACTAGATGCAGGTACAGCAACTCCTCTAATAATTTAGTCTACGTACAGTAACAGCGCATGAAACGCTCGCCTACTTATATATGTAATAAGGTACTAGACCTATAACTCTTCTATAGGGAAGGCTGCACAGTTGCTGTACAGCTTAGCCCTTACTTTTATTTTCTATTATAGGTACTGTTTATGTGTACTATCCTTAAAGACTTCTATATTAGGAAGTCTTACTTTTATAGGTTATATAGAGGAGGGTTCTTATATATTATGCCCTTGTGTAATACTAGTTCCCTTACTCTCCTCTATTATTATGTTCCTTCTATTATATTAGGTATTATTGCGTAAGGTGTTATATAACTGCTGCTGTGTCTGCGCTTAGACTCTTATTTTGTTCAGGCTTGTACAGAGGAATTTAATTATTATATTAAGTTATTCTTAGTGTTTATACATGCGCTGCAACTATTAAATTGCTTGTTTGTTTAATAGTCCTTCCCCTTCTATTATACAGGTACTGTAGGGGATTTTTTTTATAGATTTAATCTTTTAGCTTATGTTAAGGGTTAAAGTAGCCTTCTAACAAGTATACATTTGTCCTATACTATAGAAGCTAAAAGATAGAGAAGACAACTTACTTCTCTTATACAAGACAGATTAAGGTGCTAAGCCTTACTTATAAAGTTACGTAAGCGAGTCTTGTACGTAGCCCTGTATAGTTAGGGCTCAGCCTATAACACCTAGGAGCTAAAGACACTACGCAACGCTTATAAAGTAGAGGAGCAGTTAACTCTAATTTAAAAGTAAATTTAAATCTATTAAGGGTCTCTAGTAAGTTTGTTAGATAAGTAGGTTAAACAGTTAGTAAAGGGCGCTTAGTAGATAGCTTATAATATAGTCTTAGTGCAGGAGGAAATAGGCCGCCTTTAAGACACTGTAGAAGCGTCTACTAAGTATAAGACCTATAAGCAACACTATATACGCACAGAGGAGACTCTTATAATTAGAGAGGTAGCTAACTTAATTACTAAAAAGGAGGCTAAGGGTTGTAGTAAAGGTAAGACGCCTATAAAGAGGGTGTGTACAGGGCAACACTGCAGTTGTTATAGTAAAATTAGACACAACTCCTGCACCTATAAGGTAGAAATAAAGGACGCAAATAATAGTAAAGCTTCTAAATAATACTATCTAGGCCTACAAGCAATTATTTATTAGTGTTATGTTATAGTATAGCGCTGCGCAGGCGTTCTGCTGTTGAAAGTGCAGCGCTCAGTTAGGTGCGGCGCTTGATGGTGAAACACGTTACCGCAAAACTAACTTCAATAATCTGCTGTTAGCGAGAACCACAACATCTCAATCCATCGTGCATCTTATCATCCGTTTCATTAGCCGTGTATGCTTTGCACAGTACAAAATCCTTGTTCCAAATCCGGTCAAGACCTGGGCCCACTCAAGTAGGACGGAACTCCTCGCCGAACCAATCAGCTAATCGAAGCCGCACCCGTGACCGTCCACAAATCTTTCTGACGTCAATGCTATCGACCGTCGGCTTCAATCCCATGAAGACCCAAACATCATCCTCATCAAGTGAATCATGAACCCTCAGCCGCGACGTATTCTTAAGCCTTTGCTTCCTGCAACAGGCCTAAAGCCGAATCGACCGTCTTCCGTTGCACCAAAACGCTTGAATAGCATTGTCGCGTGCGAAGCTTGCCGCGTGAAGAAGACCAAAGCAAGTCTCTACCACATTTTGACTGACATGGATAACTGACGTAGTGATTGGTAAAGTGTTCTGGCGAACGGCCAATCTGTTCAAGATGTAAGACTCTAGACATCGACTGCGAATACGCAGTAGAGAGTGGCGACAAGAACCACAGAGTAACATTAAAACGACGTTACGATCGAGTGGAAGCTGAACGAGATCAACTACGTGAACTCTTCGACCTGATCCGCGAGCGGCCGGATACAGAAGCATATGAGCTCTTTCGCCGACTACGCACGAGCTCGGACCCGGTACAAGTTCTCCGGCTTGTCAGGCAAGCGCACATCTTGCTTCCCAATCCAACCCCGACATCGCCATTGTCCTCGCATCCGGAAATCGAAAAGCTGGACAGCGAGGCTTTGAGATGGAGCCCTCTCAAGCTTCGCGCGCGACCATGGACATTGGTTGCTAGAGACGGTATCGTGTCCTCCCTGGTCTCTTCTTTCTTCGCATGGGATGGCAACTACATGACACCCTTCATTGATCTGAAATGTTTTGTGAAGAACATGGATGCAGGAAACCTTGCTGCGACAGAGTTCTGCTCGCCATTTCTTGTCAATGCAATCTGCTGTGTATCGGTAAGTGGACTAGGTCACGAAACCAAGAACTCCATGCCACGTGCTAAAGGTATCTGCGGTGTGCGGGCTCATATTCAGACGACCGCATGTCTCTTATCTTCTTTTCATCTCTCAAAGGCTTTTGCTGACGGCAGTTTGGCAGTCTGTGAGTCGTCCCTTCTATTGACATCGCCAAATGAGAAGCGACTGAGTACATCGACCCAGTTTTTCTCGACCAAAGTCAAGAAAATCTTGACCGTGTCAGGTTATGATCTGATCAAAGCTTTCGACGCAGAAGCAAGGCGACACCTTGATCACGTCCGCGAGACCCCATCCTTAGCCACGGTTCAGGGCTTGCTCATTATGTTCGTCGTCAGTTGTTACTTAGGTCAAGACAAGGCTGGAGTGATCTATCGTCACCTCGGGTACGATATGCTCGACCGTCTGTACATTGAAAATCGTCTGGAGATCACACGCGATCCTTTGGCGAAGCAGGCCTACTGCAAAGCGCAATGGGGCATCTATTGCTATGAAAGGTACGTAACGTTCGATCAATGGGTTAAGACCTTGGCACTGAGGAAGCTAGTATATTAGCAAGCTTTCATGGTCGATTGCCGGCGCTTCGTACGCCAATTATGCCTCGCTTGTTCCATTTGCCAGAGTGGGATCAGGACGCCTGTCCCAACATGGACATCCTAAGCGAACCATACACAAGCGCTTCATATCGACCTCCTTTCGCACCAGGTGTATTCAATGCTCAATGCAACTTGACGGTTTTCGAGCATGAGGTGTCGCAATTCAACAAGGACGTACTTGAATCCGAGACACGCGAAAATCTTCGAGCTCGCAAGGTATTGTATGAGAGATTGAAAGCGCTCCGCGAGACGCTGCCGAGCCACCTACGCAACGAGTGGAACCCCACTCCAGGCACCAATATTTTGAGGTAAAGCAAGGATACATCCGATAGATCTTATGAGCTGACGTTTTGTCAAGGATTCACTTTGACGAGATAGCTATGTTCATACTCCGACCAGTGCACGCCGGGATCATCTTCGCCGGCGAAGCGACAACACGGGACCTTCGCATCGAGCACTGCCAACACATCGTTGAGGTGGTTGAGTACCACTTCCTAACGCAGCTGTCAAGCGACTATACAATCATGTTAATGCATGGCTGCTTCCATATATGCTTGACCCTCATTCCGTTCCTGGACGAGACTATCTGTCAGGACCTGTTCACTCGTGCTGCAGGAGGCTTGCGGCGTGGCGTCCGGGACATCCCTGCCATGGGTCTCGTAATAAGTGCGGTCGAGGCAGTTGTGTGGGCAATGGGCAAGAAGGTGCCGCCAGCAGCGAAAGCTTCATTCGTGGGAGAAGCACCCAAAGACATCAAGGATGTATCTCCTGAATGGGGATTCCCTCAATTGGAATACGTGCAAAGTCTTCCAGGTAGAAAGCCAGAGAACCTAAGAGAGATTAGCGAAGTTCGAGGTAGTCTTGGCGCGCTGCTGCAGAAGTGGAATGCGCTTACGCTTTAATTTACTAAAACATAACGTACCTCACAGGCGAGTCGCCCACACAACCAAGCGGAACACTTTTGCCAAGACTCTACTAAAACTTACTCTATTATAGCCTAGAACACCACACTTTAGTAGTTCACAGGCCGGACTCTTGTCTCCAGTTTGGTGTTTGGAGAGACAGCAAACTGATCTACTTTAAGCTTAGCTCGTTGGGGGGCGTGGTGACTGAAAACAGGAAGGCGCACCACAGCGTCCTCAAAACGGTACCACGACAGACGGCGGGTCGGGCAGGAGAACTTGTTTTCAACGTCCTATGGCCGTATGTGAAAGGTGCGGTGATCATTGTTCAGTATATTCTGCGTGTGTGACCAAGTACAGGTCATCACAACCATCGATCCTCCGAGGCAGTACGTGTGGTCGCACAAGGGTACAAGCGAGATGTCGGTCTCTCCTCGTCCAACGACTTCCACTCCACCTTCATCATCATCGACCACAAACCAAATTGCCATCCCAGCTTCTCTTCGCCAGAACATACATCAATGCCTCTGTGCTATGACTACATTCTCAGAACGGACCTGGATTTTGAGAGTATCAAATAGCAGTAGAAAGAAAGCTCTCTGGCTGGCTGACTGACCAGATGGATTCCATTCCACCAAAGCAAGGACAGCCGCCTCCAGAGCTCCTGACGTAACGTGGAAGGCTAGCACACAGGTGGCTGCTTCCTGCATCCTGGCCGGAATTTGCAGCCGGAATTTCGACAACACGGGCGCGGGCCACCTCGTCAACGGCAATATGCTTCACTCAACTCTTCCATCGCTCCGAGACATGCATCGTTGTGCTACCTCGAGGTAGCAGAAGCCCGCCGTGATTCATTTATCGCATTAAGCCAATTGCCACCGCTGCGCTCGCGTTCTGCAGTGGGATTCAGCCTGCTGACATCGAGCTCTCTCTCGAGTGCATGAACTACACTCGAGCATCGACATCGCAGCGTCACAGGACGCTTGATGAACACCCACACAGGACTGTCGCACAGCCAGTAGGCGTAGAAAGAGCCGCCAACAAGCCATGAGACAAACAACTGTGGCGCTTAGCCCGGACTGACCACATTTGGCTCCTCGAAGTCTCTTCTGAGTCTTGTTGTAAGGTAATTGCTTCTGCGCATGCTCACCTGTCAACCGGTTTTCCTTTTGAGACCCTGGAGGTCGTCATCGTTTCTACAAAGGGTCACTTTGTCTCTTGCGTTTCATCAAATGACAGTCTTCAGATCATGCATTTCGTCTCTTTTACTTCGACCTTCACTCAAGTCGTACTTCGACTCGGCATTTCTCGCATTGCCGTGGTGACACCACCTGCGCGACGCGCGTGGTTCTGAAACCTGGGGTTGTCGGCGCGAACCGAACAAAAATGGTGCATGAATGCAGGTGTTGATTGGCTGCGTTTTCGAAATGACCTCAACGCCACTATCATGCATTTGACACTGGCGTTGCCGATCCTGCAACCGGTTTACACCCCCATCGCATGTGTGACATCAGGTGCACCTTCTCAAACTGCCATTCGCAAAGTTGGAGCTTGCGGACATTGCAGTAGCTCATATAAGATGTCCGCGAGAAGATCATCATGGATTTCATCCACAGTCCTTTGGTTCTATCTGCCTCCGTCACATTGTACATACTAGCATTGCACTTGCATAGCGCCGTCATTTTCTAGCATTATGAAGTCAATCAAGAGGGTGATTGCCAAACTCAGGGGGAAGTCGACTAAGACGACGACCGAGGGAACGACCAAGAGAACGACCAATGGAACAGCCAACGGAACAGCCAAGGAGGCATCATCAGCGCCAGCTCCTACACTCGTACGGAAACAACAACAGCAGGGACAACAAGTCTTGGCGGCAAACACACCGGGAACATTGCAGCTGGCTCTCCAGAACAGGACCAGTTCGAGCAATGTGTTTGCATATATCACCGGATTATCCATCAACGATGGAAACCGGCCTATCTTCATCCAGGCTGATGGCCGAACCGTCTATTCTCCTCCTTCACCAGATCAGCCACTTGCTAGCGTTGCAGCAGATGTCGCTATACCACTAGGAGCCCCAGGCAACACTGTCACGGCTACAATCCCCAAGATCGCTGGCGGGCGAATCTGGTTTGTAATCGACGCTCGTCTGACGTTCTTCGTAAACCCAGGCCCCAACATTGTCAATCCCAGCGTAACCAATCCGTCCGATCCCAACTACAATCTGAACTGGACCTTTGCCGAATTTACCTACAATGACCAGCAACTCTTCGCCAACATCTCCTACGTCGACTTCATCAGCATACCTGTCGCTCTGACACTGAACACAACCAACAGCGGTACTCTCAGCGTCCCTGGCATGGGCCCCGACGGCTTCCAGCGCGTAGTCGATGAAATGCGCGCCCAGACCGTACGCGACGGTAAGCCGTGGGACCAATTGATCTACGCGCCCAACGGCAACCCTCTGCGCGTGCTCAACCCGACGAATCTGCTCGCCACGAACGGCAACGCGTGGAGCAACTACTGGGACGGCTATGTCACAGCGGTGTGGAACAAGTACCGCAACGAAGACATGACGATCAACACGCAAGCTGCGGCCGGCAACATCACGGGTCGCGTTGTAGGCAACGAGCTGCAGCTGGGCGCTGCTGGGTCCTTCTCGCCTCCCTCAAGCTCGGATATCTTCACCTGTTCGACGGGCCCGTTCCAGACCGGGCAGAGTCTTGCGCGCGACGGTGTGATTCCGAGGCTGGCGGCTGCGTTCAATCGCAGTCAGTTGCTTAATACTCCGGGAAATCAGTTCCCCAACGGCGGGAAGCCGAGCATGTACTATCAGGACGTGACGACGAATCATTACAGTCGCGCTGTGCATGCTGTGCAGAAGGATGGCAGGGGTTACGCGTTCCCGTACGATGATGTTGTGCCAGATGGTGGGCAGGATGTTGCGGGCACGCTGCATGCCGGGGATGCTACGTTGTTTACCATTGCCGTGGGAGGCAACTGAGATGTACACAGGGAAGGGGTGCGGACGTATATACCTAATCTGTGTTTGATGCAAAATCATACCAGATTGCAATTCCATGATCAGACTTATTATACCTTGATTACGACTATCTCGTCACGAATTCTTGCAGGATGATGACAGGGTATGACGCTGTCTTGTGCAGTAACCTGGGTAGAGACGTTTGCAGGTGAGGTAGATGGTGACAAAATCGGAGTGAAGCTTGATGACTACTCTTCACTTGGAGGGTGATGGATGGACCTCTAGCGCCCATCTCGGAGGATCATGACGGATCGACGTCGACCAAGTGGGCGTTCCCCTCGGCCGGGACTTGCCGAATGCATCGAGCTGCGACGTGCGTGCTCTGTGATGCTCGCAAAACTTTCTCTTGACCGCGCGCGCCTGAATCAACAGCCATACCGGGAGCGGACGCGTGGGGCCAAGCATTGCCTCGGGACGTTTCTTCCTGCTCTTCTGCGTCCTATCCGTCGATTCCGTCCGCGTCTCTTAAGCTAACGCCCTCGCCTGACGCGCCCTCCTTCGTTGCGGTAGATCTCCGGATCTCAGTTCGCGAGCGCGAGCATCCATCGTCATGTCGCAGAGCGCGTACCCACCGCCGGACCAGGACGCGCCGCATCCCTACACGCCGCTCTACCCGCAGCACCCCAATGCGCAGCTGCTCGACGGCCAGCCGCCGCGCGGAGTGCCCTATCCACCGCCGTCGGAAGGCTTCCCCAAGCTCGAGAACATCAACGAGGTGCTCCAGGCGCAGGCCCTCCACGCGAACCATGCCCTGACCGACCAGCGCCCGGCGCCAGCGCCCGGCCAGGTGCAGATACCCGCACAGCAGCAGCAGCAACAGCAGCAGCAGAGCAACAAGCCCAACCGTCTGCGCAAGGCCTGCGATTCGTGTAGCATACGAAAGGTCAAATGCGACGAGTCCGGCCCGCCGTGTAGGGCCTGCGCCGCGCTGGAGATCCCGTGTACCTTCGACCGCCCCAGCCGCAGACGAGGGCCGCCCAACCGCCATGCAGAGGCCATCAAGAAGCGCCGCCTGGACGATGGCGACCCAGCCTCAGCCTACGCCTCGCCGCAGTCGCCCACGAACGCCGCCCATGCGCTCGCCCAGCTGCAATCGTCGAATCCCACGCAGCTCTCCGCCGAGACCATATGCCCCCTCAACACCATGAACGCCTTGATCGACGACTTCTTCACCTACATCCACCCGCTGTGTCCCTTCCCACACGAGCCGTCGTTCCGAGAAGCATGGGCTCGCCGCGAAGACTACACCAACCCGTCTTTCCTCGCTCTGTTGGCGTCCATGATCGCCGCTCTGGTCTCTTCGTTCCCACGCAAGCCGCGCCTGCACTTGAAGACGCAGATCCGAAAAGAGTACCCGTCCCATCTCTCGCTAGTGGACAAGTGCCGTGAGGTATGTGCTCAGGCGCGGGGACCGGGCTACCTTGATCGGCCTACCCTAAATGTATACGATGCCTGTACGAGCTACTTTCTTGGTCTGACAGGCGCGTACGTCTTTCAATGGCGCCAGTTGCGCCTGTATTTCGCCGAATGCCTCACCATCATACGCTCCTTGGGTCTGCATAAGGCGCACGAACAAGGCTACACACATCTCGGAGCTGTACCGAGCGCCTGGGGCTCGAACGGTCCCAACTACGATGGCACACGCGACTTCAAGCTAGACTACATCACAGAGCAGATCGGACGAAGGGTGTTCTGGACCGTCTTCGTTGGCGTGCGGTAGGTCTCGTGTACGCAATTGCCATTTTACGTACTAACTATGCACAGAACGATACAGCAACTCGGTGCATCATTCGGCGAGCTCACCATCGCACCTGCGACGCCGACTGAGCCCCTGCCTCCTCTGCCCGTCGAAGTCGACGACGTCCACATCTTTCCAGACGAGATACATCCTCAGCAGCCTGGCGTCGTTCCCATTGTTGCAGGCTTCAACGTGAATGTACGCATCTTTCTGACGTACTCTTCCCTCTCCACAGCCGAGATGGCGTTTGGCATGGACGAGATCTTCGACTGGGACAGACAACAACGCATATTCGAGCAGAGCTTGCAACATTGCCGGCAGATTCTCGACAGCCTCCCAAAGGTCCTCAAGGTACAGTCAAAAGGAGCACATGAAAACATTGCGCAAGTCGCACAGCCGAAGCAACCTTACTTCCCACCGTTGCCAGACTTCGATGGTATGCGTGACACTGCGCTGAACAACTTCGCCTCAGCCGGAGCCCAGGATCTCCGTCGTTACGAAATCCAGAAGGCGAACATATACGCTACTCACCTGGCAACCCGCTCTTATCTTGTCGAGAAGTACTTCATGCTCTCGGACAAGGCCGCCGCCAAAGCCCAAAACAGCATACAAAGCTCGCCAAACGTTCTCTTAACCGGGATGGACAGGTTCGTATCGCACAACGCGGCCGACGCCGCCACGCTCGAGAAGACAATGTCCGAGGAGCGCGAGCTCGTCGTCAAGGACCTGCTCGTCGTCCTCGGCGCAATCGACATGGTCAACATGGAGCCCAACGGCGATTCCTTCGTAAGTATCCTCTCGGCACTGCGCGACTCTGATTTTCTGTACGACGCGGGCGATCTCGGCCTCTCATGCCCTACGCATTTCATACTCAGCGCACGCAACATCAGCCCGATCCCAAGCTTACGATTTGTCCCGATGCAGACCCAGAAAATACGCTCCATTGCGAGTACGCTGCTCGAAGTGCCCAAAGAGAGGAAGGGCAGCGTCGCGCTGCAGCACCAGGACTATTTGTACAAGTTCCTCGATATCCTGAGTAAGTTGGAGCGCGTCAGCCCTGAGGCGAGCGATCCGTCAGCCAGTGTCGACGAGGAGACGGAGCTGAGGCTGTGGGCCGATCTGAGAGACCACCAGCTCAAGTTTCAGGAACAGGGTGGAGTGTATGGGTTCGCATAGGGAGCGTGCGGGACGATTGCTATTCTTATCGACGCAATGTATAACAGCACGAAACCAGAATTCGGCATACTCTAGATGTAGTACGATCGGAATGAACGCATGACACAGCCTAGTCACTTAGGAGAGCTCGATCACCGCAACACACGTTGAGATATCACGTTCATGTCTTGCGTTGCTCCCGTCCCGCGTAAATATACACACCTCGTACAAGTCTCGCGCGGGCCATCTATGCGTCTTCAGCGACATGTGAGTTCCGCACGATACTCCGGCCCAATGCGAGAAGAAAACCTTGATGACAAATCACACTCTTGATCGTACATCCCCCATCTCCTCCACGCTCACGGAACAACCACAACCCCCAAACTCCCCGCCTGCCCCACGATACTCCTCGCAATGCCCTCCAGACTCAGCCCCGAGAGCCTCGTCTCGCTGTGCTTGATCTTGGCAATCTCATACACATGCTTCAAGCTGACGGTGCCCACGGTGCCCAGCACGGCATTCCCCGCCGTCGGACTACTCGTGCTCGTCTTGCCCTTCTGCCCATCGTGGTTGTTCATCGGGCCCGGCACATTGCCTGCGCCACGGATCTTGCTCTTTGTCGGCGCGACGCCCGCAGCGGAGAGCAGCAGTGTGGCCGTCGGCGGCGTGCGCAGGCTGAAGTGGAACGAGCGGTCCGGTCGCACTGTGATGCGCGCGGGGATGGGGGTGCCGGGGTTGTAGTGTGCGGTTCGCGCGTTGAATTCCTGGAGGTCTTGTAAGTCTACTTGCGTGCGGACGGAGGGTAGGGGGTAGGGTAAAGTACTTTGCAGAAATCCATGCTCTTCACACCTTTGCTACCCAGAGCTGGACCGACGGGCGGCGAGGGCGAGGCTTGCCCGGCGCCGACTATGAGCTTGACGATCTGATCTTTTTGTATCGCCTTCTTAGCCATTGTGATGTGTATGGGTGGTATGGCTGGGGTATGCGGACCTCCGAAGCTCGAGATGCAGTTCGGAGGAACAAGTTTTTCCGTCCTGATATAGAGCTGCCATGGAGCCAACAACACTTCTGCAACGCACTCGAGAGTTGTACAATGACTTCACAGGTTGCTTCCGCGCTCACTTCGAGGCGGACTTGTGGGATTGAGAAGGTGCAGGTGAGAAGGTTCGCCACGTGACACCGCGATACGCTAAGAAACCGCGACGCGACTGCCTTGCCACCTGCCGCGCCAGTCAACATTCCTACTCGACGTTTGCTCCGCGCTGACATTGCACCCTAACCACACAATGTACGCAGATCCAGTCGACAGTCTACAATTGGAGACTAACAGCAGCAGGCATCGTCCCAAGGCTCTCACTGCGGCTGAGTCCACCCCCGCGAAGCCAGTCGTCCGGTTGTATGGCGGCACACCACAATCCGCAGAGCGCCTGCACAAGCCCTTCAAATGCCCCGGCTCCGCAACATCCACTCGAGTATCAGAGAAGCCCGCCAGGAAGAGACGGAAGGTAGACTACGCTGGAGCCGACGGCGAGAATAGTGACGACAAGCCATATTCGAACGACGACCGACTCGCGCTTGCCACGCGGGACATCAACCGATTCCCGGTATTCAAGGCAAAGGACAAAGACACAGCGTTCAGGGCGCGGTTCACGATCCCGCTGCTCAACAAGGACACGACGGCATACAATGCCAATCGCCCCGCACCATTGCTGGGCATGCGGCAAGGTGCTGTGTTTGTGGCGCGACCGCTGCACGACCCGAGTGGAGAGTTTGCGATTGTTCTGTACGATCCCACAGTCGACGACAAGCCTGCGTTGAAGGAAGAGGTGGTGCCCAAGATGAGCCAGGAGGAGAAGAAAGAGATGGACACACCAGTTGTGCACAAAAGTCTCGCAGAGATTCTTGGCCTGAAGAAGAAGGTCGATCAGGAACGACCACGAGTGCCAGTTGTCATCGATCCCCGACTTGCCAAGGTCTTGCGCCCGCATCAAGTCGAAGGCGTACGGTTCTTGTATCGAGCTACAACTGGCTTGATCGATCCGAAAGCGAATGGGTGCATCATGGCAGACGAGATGGGTCTCGGCAAAACATTACAATGTATCGCTCTCATGTGGACATTGATCAAACAGTCCCCGGATGCTGGCAGGCCAACGATACAGAAGTGTGTCATTGCCTGCCCATCCAGTCTCGTGAGGAATTGGGCAAACGAACTCGTTAAGTGGCTAGGTCCTGATGCTATCCATCCTTTCGCCATCGACGGCAAGGCCACGAAAGAAGAGCTCATTCAGCAGATACGACAGTGGTCCATTGCGTCTGGACGCTCAGTCGTTCGTCCTGTCCTCATTGTCTCATACGAGACACTTCGCCTGTACGTCGAGGAGTTTGGTCAGACACAGATCGGTCTTTTGCTCTGCGACGAAGGACATCGACTGAAGAACGGAGAGAGTCAAACTTTCACAGCGTTGAACGGGCTGAACGTCCAACGACGTGTCATCCTCTCTGGCACACCCATCCAAAACGACCTTTCGGAATACTTCGCTCTTCTGAACTTCGCCAACCCCAACTACCTTGGCACACGCGCAGAGTTCCGCAAGCAGTTCGAGATACCGATTCTAAGAGGTCGTGACGCTGATGGGACAGAGGAAGAGAGGAAGAAGGGTGACGAGCGTCTCAAAGAGCTTTTGACGCTCGTCAACAAGTTCATCATCCGCCGAACCAACGATATCCTTTCGAAATATCTCCCGGTCAAGTATGAACACGTCGTGTTCTGCAATGCCGCGCCCTTCCAGAAGGATCTCTACAACCATTTCCTTCAGTCACCTGAGATCAAGGCTCTGCTCAAGGGCAAGGGCTCTCAGCCTTTGAAGGCTATCGGTATGCTGAAGAAGCTCTGCAACCACCCTGACCTGCTCGACCTTCCTTCAGATCTACCCGGCTGCGAGGACAAGCTTCCCGAAGACTTTGTGCCCAAGGATGCTCGCGGGAGAGACCGCGAAGTTAAGGTCTGGTACTCGGGCAAGATGCTCGTTCTCGATCGCATGCTTGCGCGGATCCGCGCCGAAACCAACGACAAAATCGTTCTCATCTCCAATTACACTCAGACACTCGACATCTTCGCCGCACTCTGCCGGTCACGCGGATACGGTTGTCTGCGCCTCGATGGCACCATGAACGTCAGCAAACGCCAGAAGCTTGTCGACAAATTCAACGACCCAGAAGGCCCCGAGTTCGTCTTTCTCCTGTCCTCTAAGGCCGGCGGCTGCGGTCTCAACCTTATCGGTGCAAACCGCCTTGTCCTCTTCGATCCGGACTGGAACCCCGCCGCCGACCAGCAAGCGCTCGCGCGCGTGTGGCGCGACGGCCAGAAAAAAGACTGCTTCGTGTACCGCTTCATGACGACGGGCACCATCGAGGAGAAAATCTTCCAGCGCCAGTCCCACAAGCAATCCCTTTCCAGTTGTGTTGTCGATTCCGCTGAGGACGTCGAGAGACACTTTTCCCTCGACTCCTTGCGTGAGCTCTTTATGTATAGAGATAATACTACGAGCGACACACACGATACGTTCAAGTGTAAGCGCTGCCGCACGGAGGACGGGAGACAGGTCATCAAGGCCCCTGCTATGCTGTATGGCGATACGAGTACGTGGAACCATTTTGTCAACGATGGGGAGGACGGGCCGCTGGGCAAGATTCAGGATTTGTTGCTCAGGCAGGAGACGGCGCAGGGGTGCAATGAGGTCAGTGCTGTGTTCCAGTATATCAGTCATTAGATGGAAGTGAGAGAAAGGTTTACTGAGCATTGCGCTGGCGTTGTGGGTTCGGAGTATGGGTTCAATCATCGCACGGAGTCATGTAGACCGTTGACTAGAGCTTTATATTGGTGCATTTCGGCGGTTCATCGCATCGTTCTACACGCAGTACTTGGATCACGGGGTCTAGTCTGGCAGTCTTGGTCGATGGACAGAAGTTCTAAGTCACACTTGAAAGTAAAGATTTCCAATACAATCGACATCCGCTTCTCAAGTTGCAAGCGCATCACCCTCCAGCTTCAACAGCACCAGTACTGAATTCATGCCTCAGACGCCGTTGATCGCACCAACATCCAGCGGAACCGCCCTTTTCTCGCCAAAGCCCTTATCCGCACCGCCTCGAATCGCGCCCTCAGGAACCGGATCATCATGCAGATCGAACAGCTGCGGGAAGGGCTCTACATCTCTCCTCGCCACGTTCTTCTTTAAATACCACGGCAGTTTCTTCGAATAGTACCCCGCAAACTGCCTATTGCCCACATCAAAAACAGTATCCAATTCCTCAAGCGTGAGATTCTTCGTCTCAGGCAGCAGGAAATAGCAATACACCCAGCCGAAAAAGTTCCACGCCGCGTACCAGCCAAACGCGCCCTGCTCGCCGAAGGCCGCCACGAGCGCAGGCCACGTCAGGGACAGGATGAAGTTGAAGCCCCAGCACGTCGCGGTCGCGAAACTCATGCCCACGTCGCGCAGATGCAGCGGGAACGCTTCGGCGCTGTATGTAAACGGCACGGGCCCCTCGCCGGGAGAGTACACGGCCATGAAGGTGTATATCGCGGCGGCGATGGAGCCGAGGCGCGCGGGCGTGGGGCGCTGCTCGCCGGCCGCCGGGTCGAAGAAGGTCGGCAGGTAGAAGGACATGCCGCACCAGAGCAGGCAGACGCCCATGAGGGGGAAAGTGGTAAGGAGCAGGTTTCTGCGGCCGAAGGTGTCGATTGTGTAGATTGCGGGGATGGCGAAGAGGAAGTTTGTTATCCCTGTGCCCATGGATGTGAGCAGGGCTTCGGAGCGCGAGAAACCTGCTTGTTCGAAGATGGAGGATGAGTAGTAGGCGATGACGTTGACCTGGGATGGTAATCAGTGATTAGAGAAAGAGAGGAGGGGCAGGCTACGTACGCCGCAGAATTGCTGCATGAACATGACGAAGAATGAGGACTGGGCTGCGCGACGGTTGCGCCGCACAGTGAAGAACTCCTTCCAGAGTGACTTGCCCGCGCGCTCTGCCTGTTCAACTTCGAGGAGCTTGTAGGCATAGTACATGTCGCGGGTGGCTTGGATCTTGTGGTTACGAAGACGGCACAGGGCGTGGAAGGCTTTGTCGAACTTTCCCTTCTCCATGTACCACTAGAACTAGTCAGTTTGGAGCCATTCCACTAGGCAAAGGGACACTGACCCGAGGAGATTCAGGGCAAAAGTAGACCTGAAGGCAGACGATAAGTGGCGGGATCGATGTGCTTGCCAACATCCACCTCCACTGAGATCCCTCGCCGAGAATGGTGGTGTTCTGGAAAGCGACGGAGACGACAAAGCCCAACATGATACCGAAGGCAGTCCACATTTGCCACATCATGGTCAGGGCGCCACGGATGGTTTTGGGCGCAGACTCAGCAGCGTACACGGGAGTCGTAGATGACTTTGCACCGACGGCAAAGCCGAGCGCAAAGCGAGCGATCAACAGATTGACCCAGCTGGAGGTTGTCAATAGCTGAATTGCAACAGAGTCTGCGCTAGACTTACTTGTTGGCCGCGGCCATCCAGATGCCAGTGACGAACGAGATAATGCAGGAGATGAAGATCGTGCCGCGGCGTCCGAAGTAGTAGTTGAGCGGCGCGTTACTCCAGCATCCGATGAGCGCCGAGCAGAGGTACGGCGCACCATTAAGCAGACCTTGGATCCAGACATCCGTGATGCCAAACTCAGCAAAGTAGAAAAGCTGCGCGCCGTTGACGGCAGTCTGGTCCATGCCCTGAACGATTGCAGAACCAGCACAGAGTACGACCAGAAAGTAGAGCATGAAGGGCTGCGACCATCGGTGCGCCTGCTCATTCCTGAAAATGGCCTTCTCTTCTTCGGTCAACTGGCTGACATATTCGTAGCCATCATCTCGTTGGCCCATGCGCGCAATGAGTGCACCCTTTCGGAAGGCGTCTTGATGCTCAGTGAGACCTCGCTCTAGACACCATTGATCAACATCAGCGATGATCTGCTCTTCACTGAGTCCAGCGAGGGGGTTGCGTAGTTTAGCAGCGACCGATGCTTGACGGCCTCCTTGTTCTTGGTGGCCTAGATTGGTGGCATTCGCATCCTCTCTGTGATAGGCGGAGTTTAGATCTGTCTTGCTGCTGTTGCCAGACAGCGAAACGTCCGGGTCGGTGGCCTCGATGTCGGGGTTTCGTTTCGACATACTGGGATCCTGGAAGTGAACAGTGAACTACAGACAATCACTACCAGCCATGGCCCGACAGCTTATATACGTGGGTCTCACCACCCAGCTTTCTCCGTGCATATTCGACCAAACTGTGGGCCGCTCTCCGGGGGATTTAGTGACTCCAGAGTCTCTACTCCGCAACATTTCTTGGGTTGGCAGATGTAACCGTACGTGAGATCAGGCATCGGAGCGCCCATGCCAAGTAGTGAAAATGGATAATTGGCCTGTGAAAGCACTCTCAGTCGATGTCATAGTGGATCCTTGTAGGGTGTTGGCTTCGCTGGGCGGAGTATGGCACGCACTTGGCGGCGGAATGCGAGGGCGGACATTAGCGTGCATCTGCGAGCCAAGCACGTTCGTCAGTGGAAGGCCTGATGACCTTCAGCCTCAAGTAGCCAATGGCGTGGACCAAGGGTGCAGAATTGGGGCTTGGAGAACTGTTAAAGGAACGGTCGATGACGGTGGTGGTGTTCTCTTGGTTTTGAGGCTCTTGGACGGACACTGGTGCGGGCTTGTCCGCTGGGCGAACGAAGATCGATGCCCCAAGAGGCACTCCGGCATCACGTGTCGGTAGCAACATCCGATTGCCAAGTGTATCAGCACTGGACGTTGCCATGGCTGGATCTTTCGTGTGGGGAGATTTGCGTTGCCACATGTAAGTGCCGCATGCAACGTTTGCAACCGTGGGAGAAATGTGAACGGTCGGCGGCAGATCCAATCCGGCGGAACACCACGCGACAAGCGCGCAACCTGCAATGAGCAGAAGCCCGGACTGACTCGAGGCATATGTCCAGAACTCTTGCAGATGGGCTTCTTTGGCCAGACAGATTGACAAGCAGAGTTCCTCCGCGATTCACAGACTCTTTGAAAAGCCCGTTGCGTTTCGAATTAGAGCCTGGTCGCTCGAAAATGTGGTACAAGCGCATTCGACCTAGCATGGCCGGTCGTCCCCTGTTGTCCCAGATGATCCTGTGGCAGCGCTCGTTGGATCCAGGGACTAAACATGGAATCGAGACGATCGGGGTATAGCTATGGTCAACTAGGGTCGTGTGCGATTTCTTGGGCTGTACACAGCTGCAGTCTGCGAATGAGCGGCACAAGCGGTACTTTTGAGGGCGAGCAAATTCTGCATATTTGGGAACGTATGCTGCCGGTATGCGCTTGCATGGAATGCCTATAACGGCCTTCTGCATGGCGCATAATCCTTTGGCTGATGCTGGTTTCTGAGTTGTCTTTTGATCGTTTTCAGGTGCCGTTGGGAGACGTTGGACCATCTGCGCGCACTGTTTGCAAGCTCGAGAAGAAGAGTCCCCTCGACTTGAGCGGCAGCTGATCAAACCTCAAGCATGTTTGGTCTTTTGTCCCTTTAGCCACGGATGCTCACCAGACAGGCATGTGCCGTTTATTCAATGGAAGACCGGTAAAGGAGAATCCCTTTTGCGTTCCATAAGTGTTCAGCGAACTTCATCCTGCAAGACTTTCCTCTGGCATTTCGAAGTGCAAACCTCTGCGGGCCTCCTGCGGGCGAGTGTTCTGCTGCTATGCTGTCGTGTTTCTCTTAAATCAGGCCTTAGCTCGGCGTTCTTGCATGTCGTGACCGGAGTCCTCGGAAGACGATTCCTAGAAGCGCAAGTCAGCTGACGATCAATCATGGGCAACCCTGCCTGCTCTATCACTGCCATGTGTTGTAAGTGGGGTGTACAACACATCGCCTTTGTCGAAAGAGAACTTGATGATATTCGAGAATCGACCGCCTGAAGCCTCATGTCGGCTATCTGATATATGTGATGCAGCCCCGCATGGGCGCATACTGAAATCCGCGAAAAAGCCATTCCCAGCTGTCAAAGAAGCGAAAACCTGTCTGGCAACGCATGTGTCGTTCGTAAACGTGTCATGACCTCCTAAACGCCGACCTTAATAACCGACTTCCATAGTCCCTTGATAGACACCTTGACGCTGTACCAGTCGCGGTCGCGAGAGGTAGGTGTCGAGATGTCCTTCGAGATCTTGGAGCGCTCCGCACTTGTCGAACTTGTCGTGGATGACCGAGAAGTGCCACGGTCCGATGAGTGCTTCGAGTGTACGCTATCAGTCTTGAGGCCCGCAGGATTCTTATTACTAATTCGCTCGCGCGAGTTCACCGTTTCCTGGGGCCTCTCCTCATGCTAATCGATACCGTGTTGCTGTTTGAGCTTTTCTAAGTTCTCTTGGCGCTCGGCGAGATCGTTTGCGGCCTTGATCATCTTATCTGGCTGGTGATATAATACTGTGCTTGTTAGCTCCTGGAAGTTGTACGAATGGGCGGTGGTGACCGTACCGACGAGGTAACGGTTCTGGAAGTTGAAGCCGTTCAGCTTGTCGCAAGCTGACTTTGCGTCCATTACGTCCTCATAGACAACGAATGCGGTTCCCTTGGTGTTGTTGGCGATACCCTGGCGGATTTGGCTGGCGACACATTAGCATGATGCGCCGGTGAAGAGGCCTGACAAGGCAGAGAGAGCGACGTACCGCACCGGGCCGAACTTGCCAAAGAGGTCGAAAAGCTCCTCTGGAGTGACGTTGAAGCTGCCGGAGGTTAGTTGGAGGCCTATGATAATACATGAGACCACTGACCTCAGGTTCTTTACGAAGAGAGCTCTATACAGAAGTGTTATGTTAGCGGAGGTCGTGTGGACAGGCCGCGTGCATGCGCCTGGCACTGCAAGAGACTCGCCGAGCAGAGGCAGCAACAGCGACGGGCAGGGCGGACTGACCGATTGACTTCGGGGGCAAGCTTTCCACCGCGACTCATACTTTGGCGACTGTGGTGGAATGTTCAGAGAGGGCGTATGGGTGCACGGTCGAAGAACGGCGTGGGGTGGACGAGGTAGTGAGACCAGTGCGGGTGGCAGATGAGGCGCTGCTGCGCTAGGGCCCACCACGTGATCTCGGCCAGGAAGGTGCGACTCGGACAAGGGCAGGAAATAAGCTGTATCAGGGGAGCAGAAGCTCAAGTAAGCTGCGGATGCTAGTCTCTATTCGAGCTTCACCATGCGTGGACCGTAATAGACGTTGCAAAAGCAATCCGTGGTGCGCGCTCTCCAGTCCAGCGATCTGCGTTCGCTCCTACTGAGAGCACCAGTCGGAGACGTCTGCGGCAGCGAAGGAGGGCCTGACTCCGGCAGAGGTGCTCCAACGTCCCCCAGCGCGACCACACCAGCTCCGTAGCACCACCGGCGAGTGCACACTGCCAGTCTCCTCTGCGCAAGCCACCCATTGCGTCCTGCCTCTGCTCTCGCGCGCTGCATCTCCGCCGCGCCCATCCGCTGCATTGCTGCGCCCGGCGGCCGCTGCTGGTTGAGCGACTGCAGCAAGATCCCCACACCTCCGCCAGCATTTCTCGGTGCTCGCAAGCCGCAGCACCTCTCTCTGCACCACCCACCACCCCCGCCGCGCCCACGCTCATTCTGCGCTCGCCCTGCGCCCGAGTCGCTCCGCCGTAGGACATGCTCGCGCCCGCCAGCTTCGCTCTCCCGCACCACAGCAGCGCCCCGATAGCTTGACTGCCGATACGCTAGACCGAGGACGCACCTCCGACGACACCCACCCCCCTCCGCGAAGCCGTCCACCATGCGCAGGGTAACCAGCGTGAAGCCGCAGTACCGCCAGCCGGGCGCGCGCTCGGCGACTCCTCCGCCGCCGCCCTTCGAGCCGCTGTCGCCGGTGCTGCACGCAGCCGCGCCCACGGCAGCAAACCAACCCCGCGGCTATCGCGACGAGCCAGCGCCGCACTACACACACTCCAATGGCCCTCCAGCGCACATGCCTGCTCCTGTGGAGGGCGGCCATGCATTGGGGCAGCACGCTGGGCCGGTCGCATCCAGAGACTACCCGATTGCTAGAAACCCTCCTCCGCAACCGCTCCCGAACCACGCCTGGACGCCAGGCTCGCCCGTTGAGGCCCTCGCCAACGCTGCTGTGACTTCGCAGCGCACCAGCCCAGCCTATGCACATCACACACGTCGCGCCTCGTACGCCGCGACCTCGCCCATCACCCTCCCTCATCCGCTTGGCGAACGCGCCCCGAAGCACGCCTATCCGCGCGACCCAGCCTACACATACGACGAGCGGCCGGCTAAGAGGGCTCGCTCCGAGTTCTACAGCGCCTCCTCTCCCACCTACGGGCAGCAGCACTCTCGTCCAGCCACGAGCCACAATCCGGGCTGGTCCTACAATGTCGAGCACATGGTTGACACGGGTATGCGCATGTACCAGGACAATGGCGCAGTCGCACCCAAACAAGAGCACAACCCAGACAAGAGACTCTCAGACGCCCAATTGCTGCTCGACTTCTTTCAGGTCGCAAACCATACCGCACAAACGCCGCCATCGACAGCAAAGCGGTTGAGCATATCGCAGGTAGCACCCGCCTATCCTGCACAATACCCTCCGCTTCACTCCCCAAACCAGACGCATCACGCTACTGTGCCCGAGAGTCCGCACGCTGTATCTTTCCAGCAGCAAGTTCACTATAACCAGCACCCCCGTGCTCTCTCTGACGTCGCGCACGTTCCAGCACCGCCCTCGCTTCCCGCTGATGTTACATTGCCTGCACCGGCCATCCAGACTCGAACACCTCCAGAAGACAACCCCGCTGCGCATCCACCGCCTCCAATGTCCAACACTGCCGCTGCCGAAGACGCGAAACCAAAGAAGCACCAGGGCTGGCCAAAGGGTAAACCACGCGGACCGCGCAACACACCCACCAGCAGCAAGAGGAAGAAGGCTGCGCCAAGATCTAAGGGTGCGTCTTCTACTAGTGCCAAAGCAACCACCGACTCGGTACAATCGCCGCTGAGCAATGGCGTCGCCACGAGTGCGAACGCGTCCACTTCCTCATCCGCCAACGTCACGCCACCCTATGATCAGCCGGCAGGTCCACGCCGTCATTCCTTCTCGAATTCTTTTTTAGTGTTGCCGACTACTGATGTGCCTTCTAACGCTGTGCGCGCTCAGTCTGTCCCACTCCAGACGTTTACTAGCACAGCACCACCTGCCGCCGAACCCAGGCGGCGCACCAAAGCCCAGCAGAATGCGGAGCCAGATCTCATTTGCGCCTCATGTAAGTCCTCGGACTCGGAGGTCAAAGTCGGAGATGGCGAGCAGTGGATCGGTTGCGACGGATGCAAAGAGTGGTACCACTACGCTTGCGCTGGTTTCAACAGCGAACGCGAGGTACGGGATGTGAACAAGTTCTACTGCGAACCGTGTAGACCCAAATTTGGTCAAACAACGAGTAGGTCTACCGACGCATATTGGAGTACTAAGTCTGACCTGGCCCAGAGGTTCGCAAGTCTGTCAGAACCCACACTACCGTTGATTACGCCGGCCTGAACCAAGGTGTTCTGCGCACATCTGACGATAACCCCGAGCACCACTACATTGCTGCATTCAAGGATGGGAGCATCGAGTTCACACCTGAGACGTTTGCCCGCATGCCGCCGGAGCTGCTCTCAGCAGATTACTTGGAGAAGAGCAACGGCTTTCGCGAGCCCATCCTCATTCCCCGTGAGCTCAATCCTCGACCTTGGCACTCGGCAGACGCAGTGTCTGAGCCCGCCACGTCGATCGAGAAATTATCCGAGTTGAACGAAGAGCCAGACTCTCATTTCGAATACGAAACGGCCGCCGACGATGGACAAGACAAGCTGGGTATGGTTATACCGCAAGGGCTGACTGTTCGCCGAGTCGCTGAATTGTACGGAGTGAACGAGACAGTACCTGTCATCGACGTCAAAGCTCAGGAAGGCGAGGGCAAGAAGTGGACCATGGCCAAGTGGGCAGACTATTACGAACAACAAGGCGAGAAGCCCGTACGAAACGTCATAAGTCTGGAAGTCTCGCGCAGTCGGCTTGGAAAGCTGATCAGACGGCCAAAGGTCGTACGAGACATGGACTTGCAAGACTCTGTCTGGCGAGAAGACGACAAGTTTGCACCCCCGCCTGTGCAATTTTATTGCCTGATGTCCGTGGCAGACTGTTTCACAGACTTCCACATCGACTTCGGTGGCTCTTCAGTCTATTACCACATCGTCAAGGGCAAGAAGGTGTTCTTTTTCATCCCACCAACGAAGCAGAATATGAAGAAGTACGAAGACTGGTGTCTTTCACCCAATCAAGGCCACGACTGGCTCGGAAAACAAGTCAAAGAATGCTACCGCGTCGACCTCTACCCTGGGGATACCATGTTGATTCCTTCTGGTTGGATCCACGCTGTCTGGACCCCTGAAGACAGCTTGGTCATTGGCGGCAACTTCCTGACTCGCATACACTATGGCATGCAGTTCCAAGTCCTGGAGGTCGAGAAAAGTACCAAGGTCGCTCAGATGTTCCGCTACCCCTTCTTCCAGAAGATCATGTGGTTAACTGTCATCAAGTACCTGGAGGAAGATCCGGTACCTCAGTCGGTACAAGAGCTCTTGCAAAGGGGTGAGCAATTCAAGCGAGAAACGCCCATCTGGTGTGAGCCGGGCAAATTTGGCCACAACTCGCATCTGGGCCCAGCAAACTACAACCGGCGCTATTATCCCAAGCACGAGCTCGAGGGTCTTACTGATGTTCTGAATTACATTCATCGAACCGTCATGATCTCGCTGGACAAAATCGAGATGCCACAAAAGACACGTAATGCGGTGACCAGATCCATACCGAAGGGCCATGGCGATCCGGTTGTCTTGGAACGAAACTTTGCAATGTGGATCGCCTGGAAGCGTGGCAACGAAAGCATTCCAGCTTGGGCTGTCTCAGACCTTCCGTTGCCTGTACCAGTGGAAGTTATCACTAAGAGGGCAAGCCTGCCTCCAGTCAGAAGGATCGAACATGAACCTCAACCTGAACCGCCCAGACCTCTAGTCGATAGACTGCCTGATCCGGTCAGAGCATTTGACCTGTCGCCGCCAGACATCGCAGATGCTGGACATCTAGTAGAGCCAGTCACACCTTCCTCCGCCGCGCCCATGACCGGCTTCCTCCGCCCAAGCGCCAACAATCCTCACATCACTACCCCGAAAACATCTCAGCTTGGTCCAAAGCGAGTTGCATGCGACGCCTGCCGCAAGAGAAGGATTAGGTGCAAGCATAAGGACGAGCTCGTGGACTCGTCCAAGCCGGGCATGCACACTATTGACCTCTCAGGTTCCTATGGCATCTCTGTCAAGCGTCGTCTCAGCGACCACTCTATTGTCGAAGGTCTCGCTGCAGCTGTGGCCGGTCCGGTCAACGGCGGTCCCATCATGGCTGACGTAAATGGCGACCCTTATGCACTGAAGTCTGGTCGCGTAAAGGCTTGTGCTGACTGTCGTAAGAGCAAGGTTTGTATATCCACATTACTGACAGAATCACGACTAATGTCCTACAGCGCCGCTGCATCCACGACGAATATGGCAATGTCGATCCTATCAAGGCAAACGAGGTGCCCGTTCCTAGGGGCTCTGCAGCAAAGCGCCAACGTGTCAGTGAAGAAGACTCGGCTTCGATGTCTAAGAGGATGAAGCAGGAAATTTCTATGGATGACGGAGGGTTCAGTAATGGACACCAGCCCCGTCACTCGCTGCCACATCAGTTCAACATTGGTGGGTCCCTTCTTCAAGACATTGCATACTCGGCCCAGCAGGCTTTGAACCAGCAACCGGAAGAAGAGCTCATGCCTATTGATCCAGCGCTCCAAGGTTATGCTCATGAAGAGTATGCGCCTGCAAGTATGGCGCCCTCTTACGCACCAAACGGAGACATGATTGTGTCGTCTATCGAACAGCAGCATGGCAGTCATGGGCAAATGGATGGAGTGCAGTACTCAGAGGCCAACGGTCAGCAGCAAGGTCCCAGCATCGAGCCACTGACGCCCGGGCCACCAGCCTATCACGATCCAGCGCAGCACGCAAACGGCCATCATCGAATGAACGGTTTTATGCTTTATCCACCAACGCAGCACGATGCAGTCCATCGATACTCCTCACCAGTATCACCCCAGCACGTACGGGCACCATCACCCACATCACCGACCACACACAACCACAACATGTTCACCACTGGCTCCGACTTCATACCCCCAGTCACCCCTACAGCTCATCACCAAACCGCTCCCTCCTCGACGCACAAGTCGGGGCAGCGCGGCAGCCGTACACCGAAGACTCCAGGAGGTCGGCGCCGCGATAGTAAAGACAGTGTCAAGCTCGAGCAGGGCCTTACCATGGCGATGACATTGGGGATGGGCATCAACCTCGACTTCATCGACCCGAACCTTGACCAAGCCAGTCGCGACCTCATTAAGCAACTGCAAGCTGAGGAGCACGGTTTGCGGCGCCGCAGTCGAGGCGAGACGTCAGTAGCGTCCCCTTCACACCCGCCCGCGCAGGTCACACCGACACGAGCCCAGGCGGGCGCTTGATCACCATCGAACACCATCTTTTGCTTCCCCAATATGTGTTTCTTAGCATCTATCTTTCATCTTGGCGTCTGGAAAACGCCAGCATCAGGCGCACGGCGCACACGGGGTTTACTTGTCAGGTTGCTTATACCCATGCACTGGGACAGTGTATATTGCACCGACGCCATACTTTCCTTTCACCTCTGCATGAATCTGGGCGGCGTTTTCTACCATCATCTTTCTATTATTATTATTGGGCTGCTTGAAGGTTGCTTCCGCCAGCTGCAGCTGCAGCTGCGCTAATCGTTTGTCGTTACATGGATGTAGGGTATAGGCGCATATTACATGCCGAAATCAAGAGATACTACCGCACGCCTTCCGCTAAGCTTGGAAATCCATCGCCGTCACTATTACTATTGACCTGTCTTTACATCCACCGTTCCATGCGCCCAAATGGCGGATACTTCAACCCTCCTTTCCTCTTCGCCTTCCCTTTCTTTCGGGGGTCGGCTCTGCCAACAACACTACTCGCCACAGTACTACTCACGCAGTCCCAGTCCCACGGCACACTCTTCCCCAGCACCTCGTACCCGCCCACCCTCCTCATCCTCCCTCGCACCCGCACATCCCGCGCCTCTCGTAACAAGCGCCCAGTCTCTGCCCGTACAATCGCGGGCTCCACGATCTGCGTCCGGTACACTGGCTCTTTCTTCTCACATCCCGCATCAGACGACGACGCAGAGACACAGGGCGCGGGCGGATCACGGCATCGACTCACGTTTCTCGTAGGAGGGACGGGCGGACAGGTGGGCTCGATGCGGATCTGCTTCCCGTGGCCGTGAAGCGGCGTCAGTGGGTGGAGGTGCAGCGGGTGAATGGGGTGGAGATGCGGGCGGCGGTGGTGGTGCTGGAGGACGCCGTGCGGTAAGGGTGCGTGGGGACGCAGATGCTGGGCGGCGTGGAGATGGAGGGCATCGCGGTGGTGGTGGTGGTGCTGGTCAGGAGGTGGCGAGGTGGAGACGGTGCTGGGCAGTGAGATGCTGACTTCACTGAAGCGCGGTTTGGGACTGTGTCGGACGCGCACGATTTCCGCAGATGAGCAGTCTGAAGCTGCGCGGTTCGTCGCGGTTTTGTTTTTCGTGGGCGTGAGGGTTATCCAGCACATACTGCCGTCGAGTCAATGTCTATCAGATAGTGGCCTATCGGATAACGATGGCCTGTCGAGTAAAGATGGAAGCGGTCTCAGACGAGCTGGAGGAACAGCGCGATGGTAGTTGAACAGTGAGAAAGTTGGACTGTACGAGTAGGATGGCGGATTGATCCAGTGCGACTGCGAGCGATTGCTTTGACGAGACATCTGGCGTGCGAACAAGAGGACTGCAGGATACTTAACCACGGCAAGAGTCAGAAGACAGGTCTCCCAGATCTCGCAAGCGATGACAGACATGATGGCGTCGAGATGTGCGTATATACATCCGCATTTGCATCACTTGGAGACGTCATTTGGAAAAGGTACGAGCACACGATCGTGTATAGCGCTCCCGCAGACAAGCTATATGAGACAGTGTGGCAGTGACTTGTGCCTGCATGATGTTGACGGTGCCTGCAGCTCGGGAAGACGAACGTATGTTCGAGGATCTGTGCGGGTGACGGTGACTGGTGAGGGTGGAGGACGAGCGCGTGGGTTGCGGCAGTGTCTTGGATGACCGCGCTCATTGGCCGTGTGACCGCTTTGAAAGCGCAGCGGACAGTACTTTGCTCAAGTACCCCGGCCAAGATGAGGCAAGAAAGTTGAGTAGATGCTAGACGTGAACAAAGAAACAGAAGGTAAAATTCGTAATGGTTGTCCAGTGAGTCCTTGACGAGCTTCGTCATAACCATGAGGTTCCCGTTAGGAATACATTATGAGCCAGACTAGCACATGGCACGCCGCAGTCATGTCTCCATAGACGTTGGTATAAACCATATGCCGACCGGTGATATTGGTGTGCTGGAAGGTATCAAGGCCGTACTGTTCGTGTTGGCGTCGTGGTGCCCAGGTGAAGTGGGCTGGCTGGTGTTGTGGGGCGGAAGTGAGTAGGCACCCGCGATGAGGCGCGTCGCCAAGCCCTCTCTGATGAACGCCGGAGCTCTAGCTACACCACAACGACATCAACCTTACGCCCGCCTCAACGCCACAATCGAGCATCTACACGACCGACCACCGCCGTGACTACTCCCCGACCTCTGCAAAACCACCACAGCAGCGATGGACTCGTTAGTGGCGCAGTACAGCCGCCCCATCGACATGGATGAGGGCCAGTCCGAGCAGGAGCAGCTGGAGCTGTACAGCGGCGCGCCAGAGGCATCTCTCAAGTTCGCTCTGCCACCGGTCGCTCAAGTACGGCACAAGGGTCTCTTTCAAGGACGCTCTATATACTGACATGCTGTTCAGGCACAATCATGGCTCCGCGCAATGACAGACGACTACTCCAACCCCAACTGCCCCATCAAGATTGCCCACGGCACCACAACCCTCGCCTTCCGGTTCAAGGGCGGCATCATCGTAGCAACCGACTCGCGTGCGACGGCCGGCAACTGGATAGCAAGTCAGACAGTGAAGAAGGTCATCGAGATCAACAGCTGTTTGCTGGGAACCATGGCCGGTGGCGCTGCTGACTGTCAATACTGGCTAGCATACCTGGGCATGCAATGCCGTCTCCACGAACTCCGACACAAGCGGCGCATCTCGGTCGCCGCAGCCTCCAAGATCCTCGCGAACTTGGTCTACTCGTACAAGGGCATGGGACTGAGCATGGTAAGCACACACCCGAACATGTCACATGGAACCAGATCTAACTTATAGGCAGGGTACCATGTGCGCCGGCGTGACCCCGCAAGAAGGCCCCGCTCTCTACTACATCGACAGCGACGGCACCCGCCTCGCCGGCAACCTCTTCTGTGTCGGTTCCGGTCAGACGTTCGCCTACGGTGTGCTTGATGCAGAATACAAGTACGATCTGGAAGACGCCGAGGCGCTGGAGCTTGGGAAGAGGAGCATTCTGGCCGCCACCCACCGTGACGCCTACTCCGGTGGTTTCATCAACCTCTACCACGTCAAGGAGGACGGATGGGTCAAGCACGGCTTCAACGATACCAACCCTATCTTCTGGGAGACAAAGCTGGAGAAGGGTGAGTTCTCGAACGTCACCAGCGAGCTGGTATAGTCGAGTTTGGACTAGGAGAACTAGACATCTGCCAAGCTACTTAGGCTGCAGCACGAAACTAGAGCCTGTAGAACGGGCATCAAACGACATGAATGAATGAAAGCATGCACCATCTACATTATTCGACCATCGCCTCTACTAGCGATCATCACTGTCACCCACAAGCATCTGAACATCTGTCGTCACCACTCATCGTCAATACATTCATTTTTCCATCGTCACTCTACCAGCGAAACGAGAGGTCGCTCTATCTAATGCAGCTAGCGCTACATGCTACTCGTGGGGATATATGCGTTACAAATACAGATGCGATGTGGAACTAGGAAATATGTAAAGGAGATATAGCAAAGCACAACATTCATTACCGCAACGATGGAACCAACGGAACGCTTCCTGCCATCGTGTGAGCACATCAAGTGCGTTTCCTCCTTCTCTTCCGCCGTCTCTGTATACATCAGGCTCGCTGATATTGATGCGTTATTACTGCCAGGAAGTCGGGTCACCGCCGCACACTCGCTCCGTTCGAAGCCGGCGCAGACGACGCATCCCGCCCAAACCAGCCACCGACACTGCTCGTCCGCCGACTCCGCACCGTCGCCGTCCGCGCAATGCTGTCGCGCATCTGGTTCATGATGCCCTTGAAGCTCAGCACCTCGGGCCGGTCGAGATCAAACGGATCGGATTGCCGGTCCAGGCGGCTCGTGCTGGTGAGCGGGCCGCCCGTGAGAGGCCCGCCCGTGAGCGGTGCTGGTGTGATGGGTGCGGTGAAGTAGTTGGTCGGCGGACGGCTGGGGCCGGGGTTGCTGGGCAAGCCCGGCGTGAACATGGTACCTGGGCGGCTGGGGCCGGGCTCGCCGAAGAACGTGTAGTTGGATTCGCGCGCAGTGGGGGAGGCGTAGTAGGTGCTGAGTGGTGCTTTTGGCTGGGAAAAGGATGCCTGGTTTGGTACTGGCGGGATGGGTGACGGGTCTGCGAAGGGATCTCTGCTATAGACCGATGATGCTTGATGAGAGTTCAGGGCTGATGCTGAACTTTGCATGCGTCGATGTGTTGGTGCCGTAGTAGCTGTCAAGGCCGTCATCTGGGAATCTCGCAACCAGTCCGGCGCGCCATCGATCTGGTCGATGAGTGACGCGAAAGGATCGCGGACTGTACGAGGTGTTGCCGCAGGCTGAGGTGGGCTAGGTCCGCGAGCTTGCTCGTCCATTGTGTCTGGATTAGAGATGCGCAAGTTCCTGGGTGAATCTGGTGTCGGGTCTGCGAAAGGGTTCCCAATGCTGTTGTTGCGCGTTGGCTCCTCTACTATTCCGATAAATGGAGACAGGGAGGATACACTGCTATTCTTCTTGCGCAGCACATTACGTTCGCTCTGTCTGCTTGACACGCGTCGAACGAAGCCACCACCTGTTGCAGACTGTCCTTGTCCTTCGCTAATGGACCGACCTCGCCCGCTCGAGGTTGTTGAGTATACCGAGCCAACGCTTGATCGTGGCTGATGTCGCTGGTACGGGTTGTCCAGAGGTCCCGTCTTTTCGTTCCTCAGCCTTGCAAAGAACCCACCAAACCCAGCAGGTACCGCTTTCAGTTTCGACACAAAGCTCGTGGACTGCTCAAAGCTCGAGGTCACCGGGCTCTTCTCGTTCCAGCTGTTTTCTCTCGACTTGCGTCGTCTCAGAAGGAAGAACACGAGAAGACCCAGCAAAGCCAGACCTGCAAGGCCTCCAATAACACCTCCAATGATCCCGCCAACATTAGGCTCGCTGCTGCTGTGGGAAGAAGAAGAAGAGTGCTGCCCATCTCCAGTGTGACCATTTCCGGGGCTGTGTGCGCCTTGCTCCGGTGCAATGATACCAACAGGGCCAAATGTAGGTCTCGTTCCTGCAATGGAGCTGGTCTGCGAGAGATGATCTGCGATGGACGTTACCTGCGACACCACTTCCGACGTTGCGCTGGATTCCAGGATGTCCGGGACTGCTGCAAAGGATGTCGGGTTTGTGACTGCCGTCGACTCAGTCACGACCGGTTGGACAATAGGCGCAGTAGATGCTGGCGCAGAGGACGCTGAGGCAATAGGGGTCGGCGGCGACGATGACGGCGACCCGGTTACAGCTGTTCCGATAGGGTCAGAGCTTGTTGGTACTATACTCGCAGGGGGAAGGTCAGGAGCTGCAGCGACTTGCGAAGGGACATTGACTGTATCGCTGGACGGTGTAGGTGTATTTGTAGGCTGAGAAGGTGTATCTATAGGTTGAATGTCTGGCGCTGATGCTGATGGCTGAAGAATTGCAGGTACAGGAGTCGTCGCAAGCGGGATGAGAACTTCGCTACTCGTACCTATTGCCGTAGATGCTGCTGCTTGTGTCGTAGGCAGAGGTACGACAGCTTGCTGTTGTTGAGACGTTGGGGGACTGGCAGCGGTTTGCTGTGTCTGTGCTGGTTGTTCTGCGATTGTCGAAGTGGTTGGTTCAGTGGGAGCAGCTGCTGTCGGCGTTGCTACTGGTGTCGAAGTCGACGTGGCCGCTGTACGGGCCCGGGAGCGAGTACATCGTCTCCCGCTCACAGTCGTGATCGACTCTTGCGGAGTGGCCATGCAGGCGGCACAACCATGAAAGGAACGCCTACAAGGGCTCAGAGAAATAGACAGAAATGAGGAAATGCAAGCGCCGCAGACGCTTTGCGCATATTAACAAAGAAATCGAGACTTTGCCGCTGGCAATATTGGAGATTCGGAGTGACAGTGAAGTTCGTAGTAGACGTTCGAACACACATTGGAGCGCTGTCACTCGTTGGCATGAGGTGGTGCGCTTGGGTCTTTCTGAAACGCGGGCAGCTTCAGGTGCCGCTCAAGCTGCGTCCAAGCTGCGTCCAAGCAGCGACTACAACAAACCTGAAGCGTGATAGGCCTCGCCATCGCTTGTCCCAGCCCCATGATCGTCTCGACCGGATATCTAGGTGCTGAACGTTGGGCATGGATGATATCGTGGGAGGCCGACATGCCTTAGATGATGTTGTTCTGAGAATGGTGATAATCGTGAGGGGGGAGAGGGGCGGCCTCGCAGCTGGACTGAGCAACCGAGCGCACACGTGATACTGGTGCCTCAGCTAGCAGCTCTGCCGAAGCCCTGAGGCTGGTGGGCGTTTCAGTCTCTCGGATGCTTCGAGTCGCGTCGCCGCGATGTCACTGGAAAGTGCTGCACGCCAATTTGCATCGAATTGAGGCCGTTGTGGCGAGCGTTGTAAAAGTCCCGGCGGCCAAGACGAACGCGTGCCGTCGACAGCGTGACATCTGTCAACGGCCTCTGGTACCGTTCTTCTGCATCCTCGATGCTTTGATTGCTGATCGCTCTCGATTGCGCGACCCTGCGGCCGTTTGTTGTGGAGACGATCGCTCCAGCGCTGCATGCGCGCGCAGAAATGGCAACAACCGAGCACCTGCCTCCCGGGGTTGGCAAGCACCGAAGAGACACATTCAACAATTGCAAGAGCCTTACAACAACAGCCTCACCCCTAGTTTGCTGAGCATATGTGGCCTCCGGCACCCCACTCAAGGCCATGTTCAACTTCAGTGGTACGTACCGATCGCAGCTCCTTGAGCGTGTGTCCCAATCTACGTCATGTCTCTACGAACCTCGCTGGCTCCATCTGCACACCGGGAAGGCATCTGTCCGTTTCATCCAACCTCGAATTCTTTACAGGACTCGCCGCGTACTGCTTCACATCCATTTATCCGGCAGCCACGGTCATCGACTTGTGGTCACGTTTCGTTTCTCCCTTCAACATCACACGTGTTTCGTTTAAGACACAACCGCACAGATAACAATGTTGCTGATCTAAGGCTGTTCAGGCCATCTTCTAGCGGGGCAGCATGACACGCAACAAGCTCGGCCTCCTCCAGCGAAACCAACACCGGCGACCTTCCCGGCTCTTGATCCCCCCAAGCCGTCGATAGGGGCCCCGCCGGAATCCTGGTGCAAGGAAAATGTAACTGGGATCACCAAACATTTCTTGGGTCTAAAGAAGCCATCCGACGTCACGAGAGAGACTCTGGCGCAGCTGAATGTCACGTTTCAATCTGACTGTGACTTCGAAACAATGCTATCATCGTTGTCCAACGATGCGCTCAAGCACATAGTGCCCGCTTCTTGGTTGCAAGCCCCAGAGCAGCAGGATTCCTCTGAGCAGGACTCTGCCGTCACACTTCTCAGTAATGGTAGAAGGGCACCGGACCGCAAAGAGTTCTTTATCCGCGCCAGAGAGTTGCTTTTCAAGAACCAGGATGCGTTCTCCACGCTAACGCGGAAGAGCGCGGGAGACCAGGTCCCACTGCGACTTGCATACTTCCGCAAGTTCTGGGAAGGCCTCGATAATATGGCATATTACTGGGATGATTCACTGGACGATTACAGGCCACCAGAAGTAGAAGCTGATGACACAGTTGATGGAACAGCTACCTCTCCCAAACAAGATACCGCGGCCATCGGTCAAGAAACACGCACTGAAACAAAGACCGACTGGATTGCAAAGATGGGCAGTGGGTTTGGGTCTCCCGATGGGAGTGTGCCTCGAAAGAAAGCAAAGACAGAGGCGGTGAGTGATCAAACCATGGCTGATTCTTCGCAAACAAACGGGCTCGGTGGATCGATCGCTGCCCAGACTGTAGCGATCAACCCGAGCAGGGTATTGCCCTCCAGAATCGCCCCTTCCAGATTTCCGAACCCAACAAACATGGAACCTCAAGAGAAGCCGGCTGACATGTCCAATGGTTCCTATCGAGGCTACCGTATTGGCAATGGTGCAGAGATGCCTGATCAGTATCGCGTCGATTGTGTCCGGGCTTTCGTCGAACCCATTGCTTGGGCGTTTGGTGTCACTCTTGCACAGCATCGAAGGCCCCCTATTCTGATGTTAGAGCACGTGCGCTTCCCCGTGCGTATGAGCTCAGTAGCATGGCGAGGTTCCCAAGACCGGATGAAAGCACGGCAGGGCTGGATGGAAGGGCCTGTATTAGGAATTCAGTGTCGACCAGATGTTAACTTTGGGGCTTCTGGCAACATAGACGCAGAGTCCAACTTAGATGCCGTCCGTGAGCTCGGTGGTCTTCTACTATTGGCTCAAGAACGCTCAAGGGAAGGCAAGACTGAACAGCTTGCTGGCGAAGGCAAGTGGTGGACTACTAAGGAACGCTGGGGAGGCGGCCCCGGAGGCGAGGTTGAAGACATTGCGACACCCAGTGAAACGTCAGGCACCGAAACTGCTTCCAACACTCAGGAGATGCACATTCACAGGAACACAGACGGCTCAAGGGTGCGGAGACGGCCCACTCCCGCACAAATCTGGAAGGTTGTCAAACCAGGTAATCCTCTTTGGGACCCCAAAGTCGTCTATGAGGCAATCGGCAAAGACAAGGGCGAAGAATGGGACGATGTAAGCCACTTGCCCCTGTCATGTTGCATGTCAAAGTCCTGTTGACATGTACACAGGTCTTCATGATTTCGTCATTGAATCACCACGTTAGCCTGTTGAAGCTGCACGTGCATCCAGCGTATTTGGACTATATCACGTACGGACAGCTTCCCGAAAATCAGCCCTCGGATCCCAACTGGTGCTCCCCCAAGCTTCAAAGGACTCGATGGTTCGATTTATTCAACGTGGATGATCGCACTGAAGCTATGAGAGGTCTTTGGGGCGTCATGTCCTATCTGCTGCGAGCTAAGGATGGGGGGGAAGAAGACGTTTTTATGGGGGGTTCATGATGACCCGCATCGCGGCTTACGACCCCACGATGAAGTCTAAGACCATTCTAATAAGCACGCCTACACAGTCAGATCCCGTCTTCCCGGATTCTGGATGATGCGAAGACGCTAAATTGCCTTCGCCTCTCCGGAGCTCCTCGGATGCGTTGTGAAGGAACCAGATCGATGTTCGTAACGACACCCTACGAGACCATTGTCGTAGGGTCTATGCACCAACATCAGCTCTTTGAACCTCAAATTTATCTGAAGCAAAGGCTAAGCTTTGTCTGTACAGAAATGCCGTGCTGCACCCCAAGGACCTTGCGTATATCCACACGTTGCTCTTCGAAGGCCTCGTATGAGGTGACCCTTAGGGTTTTGAAAACGAGGTGAGACGAGCGCACAAGATTTTGTCAAACGAGCTCATCACAGTCGGCTGTTGCAAAGGGATATGATGAACATCTAAGACGAATCATATCCAATATAGTGGCGCACGAAGTTGTCAAGCAAAAACGACCGATGCAACGACGCCACAACGCGGTTGGCAACCGCCTTACCTGCCATTCGTGTCACCTATAACTGTGCTCCCTTTGGTCGACGTTCCACCTCCAGCATCCTCACGTGCAGAGCCCTCCATTGGCCAGACTGCAACGGCGCTCGTGATAACACCTCTGCATTAGCGACAAAACGTCTCTTCGTATCACGCGTTGTGACAAACCGAGAACTTGTACAGACAAATTTGTAATGGCATATGTTAAGGCGTTTGTAATAGGGGCTAAGACCTCTGGTTGAAGAAGATGACTTTAGCATCGTGGCTGAGCACAAGGCCTCCAGGTTCCAACTCTTTCTTACCCACAAGGGCTCCCTTATGCACGCCACTGCTGACTTCGAGCCTTTGGCAGTCTGCAGGGTTTTCTATGTACGACAACAACTTTTATAAGGACCAACCGCACAATCGATGGGGGCGGGACTCGTGATAGCTCAATTACGATCACACACTAGCAACCAGAGCTAGAACAGGCGGGCTCGCACAAGCCTCGCCTTTCGAGTCTCACCTCGGATGACGACCTCAGAAGAGCAATCAGCATGGATCGCAAGCAGTCTCGGGAGCTTGATGGACCCAAAACTCTCGATGCGCACGGGCAGTGCTGCAGCTACCCTCTGGAAGAGACCCGCTGACCGGGTTCAGAGAAGTGTAAGACGCTTCGAGGTACCTAAGTACCTGGCGAGCGTTGACATTAGGTCGGACCGCCGTATTACTGCTGACCTCGCTTGAAAGCTATATGCTTGACGGCATGTTTATACTGACGTGCCTCTGTCGAAGTTGCTATAAAGCGGGGTACATTCGGACCTTCACAGTAAACCTATATGCCGGACGCCTTAGCTGATCGAAAGGCGCCCAGCGAGTGGCCGCAGTTCCAGAGGCGCCTCCCATGGCAGAGTAACAGTGGCTGGATAGACTACGACGAGTTGAAGGCGGCGGTCAGCAGCCGTCTTGATGCTCTACGCCGACCATGTTGGCAGCCTTGCCCTTGCAAGGGGATATAAAAGTCTTTGTTTCCGCGACGGATACACAATACATCAAGCTATCACTTCATACACTGACATACTAACACTTCAAATCTATCCCTGCAGTTTCTTCCCTCTATATCCAAGATTGTACTTTACCACGCACGAGGTGCTTGTGTGTGCCACGAAGACTCTCAGTCCTACCAGAATATCACCTGGTCCACCAACAACCTTTCGAAGCCTACTTCGATCATCAGATCGCCACAATATTCTTTCACAATCACGACACGATGTACAATCCCCTTGTTGTCACGACTGCTCTTCTGAGTCTCGTCAACTCAGCAAGCGCTGCGAAAGCGCAAAACCCAAACCTCAATGCCATGCTCAAGATGGCAGCAACGAACTACGATAGACATGCGCTCCTCCCAAACGACAGCGACTGGTACTACGATTTATTCAAGCACCCGGACTACAACAGCACAGTCGGCGCCGTCATCACTGCCGATGCTGCGACATTCCCAGCAGTAACCGGCATGGGAATCAGCTACGCTCTACTGAAGCTCGGGCCTTGTAGTATGCTCCCTCCCCATTTTCATCAGCGCGCACACAACGCTGTCATGGGTATCTCCGGCACCACTACAAGCTGGATGATCAATGAGAACGGCGTGCGCACGGTCAAAGTCGACATCGTACCTTTCCGGATGACACTCTTTCCACAGGGGAGCTTGCATGTTATGCAAAACAACGGTTAGTTTTCACGCTTGCGCTTCGCTCTACGGTAATGTGCTAACATGGTTCAGGCTGCGAACCAGCTCTTCTCATCAGTGCTTTGAATAGCGATGATAGTGGTACACTGAACCTACTCAATGGTTTTTACCAGATCCCCGACGACATGAAGCAAGCGGCATTCGGCATGCCAGACCTGAACACCACACAGCTGGGCAGCAAGATACCACTTGTTGGAACTGGTGCAGTCGATGGCAGTTTTGAGTGCCGGAAGATGTGCGGGATTGAGCACGGAAGGTAAGGTCTGGCCCAGACCAGCGGCGGTAAGATTTCGGTCTGTTTTAGCGGGCTTGTATGGGAGGTCTTGAGTAATGATGAAAGATTTGCTTCGAAGTAATGATGTACGAGTAGAGTACATTCGCTATCATGAATGCAATGTCGTTACAGTCTATTAGGGGTATCTTTCGTAAATTATCTGTCCGTCGGCGCCTGCCAGACGGTGGTGTATGCACATGTGAAGTCCCTCGTGATGGCCATCAGAAGGACATTCTCGTCGTAAGCTGATCCCCACGATGCCGAGGAAACAGTGATGTCCCACGGCTTCTTTGGCCCCAGTTTTAGGGCCGTATGATCAGACGCATGCTTTTGTCCCGCTTCCAACTAAGAATCGTCAACACCCAACCAGGGTCTAAGTGTCGTGAGCGTGGCTACTGCGCTTCTTTCGTAACACTCACATTCGAAAAGATGGTGTCCTGACCGTCGCCAGTGAGCCTTCCACTCATCATTTTGATCACTTCGTCCGTCCATCGAAATGCCGAGGCGTCGACCCGTTGGTAGTCTAGAAGTGCGTTCAGGCCTTTGAGGATCCATGTCTGGATGTCGGGAGCGACATATTCGTATGCCATGACGAAACTGAAGGAGGTGTGCAGAGCGCCAATTGGTTTCGTTGACGATGCTTCCTCCCACGTCTTGCAAATCTCGAGAGCTAGAGCCTGACTCTCCGACTCGAGTATGTTGATGATGGGATCAGAAGGTGGAAGCAACTTGATCAAGTACTCGTTGACCATTATGCAAAGGGCCCAGAAGCTGTTGTACCCAACATTGTCGCGCCAGCTGCTGAAGTGGTACGACGTTGCGATTGGATTGCCGTCTTCGACGCTGGGTAGCTCAGCGACCGTCGTGCCGTTGGTGAACTTGGTGTTCATGTTGACGCCCAGCGCGCAGAAGGAGTTCCGGAGGTTCTGAACCTTGCAGAGCACATTCGCGCGCGTAGAGATATAGGCAAAAGACGCCCCACCATCATACGTTCCTTCATTCTGCGACTCCGAAATGAAGTCGGCGTTATCGTAACTGTCGACTGAGTAGTCTAGTGAAGGGCATGTGTCAGGTGGGCTATGACTGAAGTCGAATCTCGAGTTCATCATGTCGAGGTTGGGGTCGATGCAGGAATCATTACGCATGCTGTTTGCGCTGACTGCGAACGGCGCTCGCAAAGTGTTCAGTTCCTTCAGGTCTCTGAGAATATCTGGTAGTTGTGCAAAGGCCCGTAGAAGGTCCGTATGTAACTTTTCGTCAAAGTCGAGTCCGTTGTCGTCGAAGGCGATATCTCGCCATTCTGGTGCCGCGAGAAAGCAGGGCTTCCGTTCGTAGCACGCAGACACTATCTGAGAATTGTCAGGTATGTAGTAGTGCGTTGAATGAGATGTAACTCACGATCCCTCCTCTACTGAACCTTAATATGTCTTTCGCAAAAGGATCTTTAAATTGATTGGGCCCTTGTAGTTCCATGAGTCGCCCAGCTCCGCCAACATGAGCTAGGTATCGATTGCCTTTCCGGGGTCCCGCAAGTGCCTGAGAGCAAATCAGTTCTGGTTCTGGTCGACCAGGCGCGCGACCTACCTCCACCAGTCCAAGAAGCACTGAGGCGCACAGTGTGTTCGTAGACATCCCTTCGTGAGAATCCTCCAAACAGCCTTGAAGCGTTTTGATCGCACGCAGATACAGGTTAATGCTCACAACATCGTTGGGTGTCTTTTGGTACATCAAAGATGTATGAGCATTGATTAGAACAGCCACCGCTGCGTCGAGAGCAGGACTATGACCAACCCGTGCAGGCACCTCTTGAATGAAGGGTCCAAATACAGACATTTGGAGGCCTACGCTACCTGCACTAATTGTTGAGACTAAAGCACGGGAAAGCTCGTAATGCTGCGATGGTGATGGCTGTCGAAGAAGAGGTGAGCGGGATGGACTCAGACTCGCCGTGCTTGTCGAAGGCGACCGTGAAGTAGGTTTCCGTGATTGTGAAGCATATCTGCCTGCTATTCTGAACTTGTGTACTGTTGATCCATCTAGATTGACTTTCTCGTGTACTTGAGTGAGGTACGTCCGGTCAGGTTCTGTCCCGCCATTAGTGTCTAAACATCAAACACATGCTGGTCTCTAAACAATACATACCTGCTGCAGCTGTTACCAATTGACTTTTACAGATCTGCGCGGTATTGTTGCCTGTAATAAGACTTGGTCCAAGGTCTTTGAACGTATGTCGTGCTGGAGGGCCAGGACAGCACTTGCCGTTCTTTTGACAATTTAGACAGTTTGGCCATGTTTCATCTTTGGAATGTTAGCAATGGCAGAGCTTAATGAGAGTCTTTAGTACTTGCCGCATTTAATCTTTCTCTTTCTACAGATCAGGCAACCGGTTGACTGTCAAAATGTCAGTCATGACCCAGATGGAGGTTTGGTTGATCTCACCTTCGGTACTCCTACCATATTGCCAACCCAAGCCTGGAAACAGACACGAACACACAAAACAATCAAGAAGCAATACCTGGTAACAGAGAAATGCCAGCTGTATATAGGACCGTGCTATTTGGTATTTCAGGTCCTGGAGACGATCCAGGGTTGTGGATCTTAGGCACGATTGCCAGTCCCGTCGTGGCTGACGGACAGGATCCTGACAGCAGCGGACAGGGTTTAGCCCGAGAGTCAAAGCGTGTAAGGCTGGCCACCTGAGAGCCGATGTTGGAAGTCGGGTGGTCTGGTCTCCAAGAATATGCAAAGTCACATGTTCGCGGGATGAGGCCCAAACAGGAAGCGCCGAGTTACCGCATTGAACCTTGGGTCTGAAAGTCCAACACAGAAGGTTGCTAAAAAGATTGGTGGAGAGTTGAGTTCTCAAGTATTGCTGGACGTAATCGTCGCGTTCTGCGGAAAGACGTGGACTTGGGAAGGAAGGAAGCAGACCTGAAGACGCGTGTGTTTGCACGTGATCGCTTACGCCTGCCTGCCCTCTGCACTAGCTCCTGCTCCTTTCCACCTGCCCACCGTCTATCACCACCTTTTGAGCAACTCGCAATGTTCTCGACCTGCTCTTCGCCCCTGTCGCTTTATTCCATCGGCTCCTTCCCGTAGCAGCTTGCCAGTCTGGGCTGCTTTGGCCCACTCTATGGTTTCGTTGGCTATTTAATCACACCCGCAGCTTTACCGCCCTGAGTGCTTATTGGCCGGTTCGTTCCTCGAAACGATCAACCCGGAATGCTGTCGTCGGTGGCCTGCAGCCGACAACACTCGGGACCTCAACCCTAGGAGCCGTTACTTTGTCAACCTAAGAGCCGGACCAACGTAACGGCTGTCGTGGCTCGACCCATCTAGGGACTTGCCACGAATGACTGCTCATATTCCCTCGCTCTCTACGTCGCATGCTTTGTCTGTCGGAGCAGTCACAGCAATCAATGGAGACTGGTATGCCTCAGATACAGCTCAGCACGACGACATATGCAACTCAGAATATCACAATCGCAGGCATAACGGCGTATATGTCTATCTGCGGCAGCTTCAAGAAGGCAGATTCACCCTTCGGCGGCAAGCGCGCGAACCATGATTGCTGTTCAGGCTCTTGATCCTTCTGCAGCGAGGTGTACGTCAGAAAGCCACCGGGATCATCCATAATTCGTCAAGACTTTGCCTGTCAATTTGGACAGCAGTCAATCACGCCTTCCGGTCAAAGGTAGTATCCAATGTTGGCGCCCAATGCTATCGCAAAGACGTGACCTACGAAAGTGATGGGCACTCGTCCGCGGCCTGTCGACACGGCTCGTTCTGTCATTCCTGACGGCAATTTTCTGACGTTCACATTTAAGGAACGGCCTCACATATGTACGACCTTGATGCCAAACTCTCCAGAGACGGTCCCGTTCGAGTGGCTCGCAATATCAGGTCTGGCTTTGTCGACTAAGTATAGATACGGGAGCCTGTGCGGATGCGGAACTCGAGAGCGTGCAAGCAGGGATATGGGTAGACGAAGAGCTAGGCTCGAGCTGACAAAGCGTTCCCAGGACGTGGTCATATGTTGCAACAGCTGCAGCCCTGCCTGAGAGGTTTTGTCAGGCCAAAGTTCGTTGTGTCGAGATGTGCAAATATGCGCTGGACAATGTCTAAAGGCACAGCCTACACGAGCACTTCAAATACCTCGCTCCTTAGCAACTGCTCTACTTGGAGGCCGCGACTCGCTCTTACGTCCAGCTGTTCAGCCGCGAGGCACTGGACACTGGTAGTAGCAAGGGCGCTGAAGGCTTGAGTATCTCCAGGCGCTCCACTGTTCATTACGATCCCGGTTTGCCAGCTTCAGCGGCGTGAGGGAGACACACACGGGCCGCAGGCATGCTTCGTCCCTGCAGAAGCTTGATTGCTCAAGCATCATGACCTGCTCACTGCATGCAGCTTTAGCTGCATATGTTTTTGCATCCTTCGAACGCAATAGTCCGCATCGCTCCGCATCCCCTGACAGAAGGGCAGGGCTGTTCAGCTTATATGCACCACACGTTCTGTCCGGGCGTGGTGATCTCCGTACTCTCTTGACCGGTGGTCTGTCTACATCTTATTGCAGCTCTATTGGCCCATGCCTGACGATGCTCATGCATATGTTGCCGCCGACAACAACTTGTGAGTTGCAGTCTCGTCAAGTTTTTCGGTGCACAAGGCGTACGAAGCTTTCATCACAACCAGATCTGGGTAATGGTCAAGATAGCTACGTATTGGCATTACCTCCTCGCAGATCTGGATTGTCACATCTCGAGGAGTGTGCTTAGAACGAAACTACCCCATCACCGACGGGTCACTTTGAGGCATGCTCCACAACGTCTTGTTTACCGCCGTACGCGCTGTCATACCATCAGCCCAATCATGTACCTCCATAGTGTATGAGTTCACTGACTCATGATAGCATGACATCGACTTGATTCCCACCGTAGTACATCCTCTCGAGTCTCGAACCGCATCGGGTCTCCAGACGTACTCGGCCAGGATGATCGGTCTTGCCGATCCGCGCCTACTGGCATTTCCATACCTTGACATTGCATCACGAACGCGTCGCACACACCGCTCACACCGCAAGTCCTACAGCCTGTCCTACACGCATGGACTACCCACCCAGCATCATCACTGCTTACCGTCCCGCACTAGGCGCAAAGTCCGCTATCGCCGCAATAACATAATTCCATAAGAGAGAAGTGATCTCCAACAGCAAGTCCGCGGCCGTACTGCCTACGACACCAATTTCACCCCAATGGATAACTCCTTTCCTCCGCATGCCGTAACGGACGTGACGTATCTCTTCGCTTCGCCCGTTGCCCCGAAATTTGGAGTCATCACAAAGTTAGAGAACCGCCCAACACCGAATCTCGTCCAACAGGCCAGCAACATACTTTTTGGGCCCAAGGCAGAGATTCGCTCACACTAGATGACCACTACGCCTCGCTCACCGGTATCTAATATGACAAATCAGACAGCAGGGCATCATATGCAAAAGCAAAATGAGGTACTGGAGGGCTCAGTCGAAAGGCGAGGACGGAGCGCAAGACCAATCGAGGAATTTACTTGGCCAGAGACCTTTCTTGATTATAAAGACCGCAGGTCCGGGCCTGGCAGTTCCTGCATGCTCGTCGCCTTTACGGACTGTGCCATCTCGTATCGTACATCGCTAAATCACAGAATCTTCGTGCCACCGCATCGTCAGCTTTACTCTTCATCGTCATCCTCGCTCTCACTCTCCGCCTTCTTCTTGGCAGCAGCCTTCCTCTTTGGCGCAGCCTTCTTCGGCTTTATCTCCTCATCGTCTCCCTCCTCATCCACACCCTTTTTCTTCCTCGGCGTCTTGGGCTTCGCATCCTTGACCTTCTTCCTCTCGACCTGGCCGCCGATCCTCTCGCGCTCACCCTCGCCCTGTTCATACAACCTCTTCTCCAAGTCCTTGAACTCGTCGCTCTCGACATCCATGCCCACAAGCCTTTCCAGCATCTTGATCTCGTGCGCCCATACGCTCTTGTCCTCGATCTTCTTGCCATTCGCATCGATGCTATCATTCGGCGTCTCAAGCACCATAGGCAAGCCATGCAACCTCTCATCATTGACCAGATTATGAAACGCGCGGAGCCCCAGATACCCCGTGCCGATGCGCGCATGCAGATCGCGGTAGCTCGCAAGCGGGGCCTTGGAGTCGTTGACGTGCAGCGCGCGGAGGTACTTGAGGCCGATAATCTGATCAAACTGGGCCATGACGCCAAGATAGGACTCGGGTGTTCGCAAATCGTAGCCCGCGGCGAAAACGTGGCATGTGTCGAGGCACACGGCCACGCGGTCCTTCTGCGTGACGTGCGAGATGATTGCGGCGAGGTCTTCGAAGGTCCCGCCGATGGTGTTGCCAAGCGAGGCCATGGTTTCTAGGACCGTGATGACGCTGCCTGTGGCCGGGTCGGCGTGTGCGCGATTTAGGTTCTCAGCGATGAGGCGGATACCTTCTTCGCGGGTTGTGGCATTGGCGTTCCCGGGGTGGAAGTTGTAAAGCCGGATGCCGAGTTTGTTGCAGCGCACCAGGTCGTTGTGGAAGGAGTCGTAGGCTTGCTTCTTGCGCTCGGCGTCGGGGTGAGCGAGGTTGACGAGGTAGGAGCCGTGTGGCAGGCAGCAGTCTCCGACTTCGATCTTGTGGTCTTTGCAGCCACTGATGAAGAGGTTGGCGTGCTCGGGATCCATATCTGGATTGTCCCACTTGCGTTGGTTCTTCATGAACATGGCGAATGCGTTGGCACTATTTATGTTAAGCTGGGTAGAAAAGGAATAGTCGATGATACTTACCCAATGTGCAAAACGTTGGTGATGGCATTGTGCACACCTAATTTACGATCGGCCGGGCCGCGTTAGTCTATGTTCTTTGAGAGGTAGAGCGGACAGAGCAGCAGATGGATGTGCAACTAACCTCCAGCGACGCTGACATGAGCGCCGATACGTAATTTGGTGTCGACAGTACGCTCCTCGAGTGATGGTTCCGGCTCTTTACTCTTCTTCGCGCGAGTGACTTTCTTCTTAACGGTCTTCTCGATAGTTGCTGTTTCGCCGTTTACACCGTCCTCTTTGTCCTCCTCCTCCTCCTCATACTTCACTTTCTTGGCAGTCGCACGCTTCTTGCGAGGTGTCTCAGCAGCTTCCACCGTCACCTCCTCCTCAGCCTTAATCTCGTCCGCTGGTCCTTTCTTCGTTTGCTTTGTGGTCCTGGTCGTGGTCTTGACAGTTGTTTCTGCCTTCCGCTTCCTGCCGTTTGCTGTTGTCTTGGCCGTCTCTTTGATATCAACGGGAGTCTTGAGGTCCTCCGGAGCTGGTGACAGCGACGATCCTGAGTCTTCAGCCATCTTCTTCGCCGTTGTGTTTGTGTAGGATGGTGCAGTGACCGGTGTTGCAGAAGTGTGCAGACTGGTAGTCGTTGTGAGGTGCTGAAGTCGCAGGTAGTGAGTGAGGAGTGTGGTCGGTCGATTTATATGCGCGCGTGGCCCCCGGAGGCTTCCCAGGACGGTGAAGTGAAGGTGAGTGTTGCGCGAGGTAAAGGGCGGCGTTCGCGCGAACGAAGCTTGCAATTGGCGCGCTTTGGGGGTGTTTGTAGTCGTTAAAGTCTCAGCTGTGGACTGTGATAGTTTTACGGCCGGCGGTAAGTGCCTAGCAGAGTTATGGTGGTTGCGACAAATGAACGACTGATGCCCGGCGCGATCTTGAGATGACGGAGACAATCCGGGAGCAGGCTCGTGCGCAGAAGTAAGTAAGGAGCGACGTGCAATAGCAGGCTTCAAGAAGACATGACCTCGTAGCCAGAGAGTGCTCATACAGACGGAAAAGCGCCAATTGTCTCCAAGAGGGATACAGAGGGAACCGCGACCCGGCAAACGTCACGCGTCACGCATTCGCGGACGCACGTGTGGGTCTCCCCGCGACGAACCCTTGAGCGGCCCCACATGTGAATCTATGCCCGACAGAAAAAAGTCCCATCCCACCAAAACCGACGACAGCCTTGACTTGGTACAACCGAACACCCTCACAATGCCCAAGGACAAGCGAAAGCGCGCCGCCGGCGCCGGCGACAGCACGCCGTACTCGAAGCCCTCTGCCAAACAGGCCGCCGCCCACTCGATCTTCAAGATGGACAAGGACCTCGGCCAGCATTTGCTGAAGAACCCCGGCGTCGCAGCTGCAATCGTGCAAAAAGCGCACCTGAAGCAATCCGACCACGTCCTCGAAGTCGGCCCCGGAACAGGCAACCTGACGGTCCTGATCCTCAAGGCCGCCAAAGCCGTCACAGCGGTGGAAATGGACCCGCGCATGGCCGCCGAACTGACGAAGCGCGTCCAAGGCACCCCGGAAGGAAAGCGCCTGAAGGTCATGCTGGGCGATGTCATCAAGACTGAGCTCCCGCGCTTCGACGTCTGCATATCCAACACGCCGTACCAGATCTCGTCGCCGCTCGTCTTCAAGCTGCTCTCCCTGCCCAACCCGCCGCGCAGCTGCATCCTCATGTTCCAGCGCGAGTTCGCGATGCGACTCTTCGCCAAGCCGGGCGAGAAGCTATACTCACGCCTATCCGTGAACGTGCAGATGTGGTCCAAAGTGTCACACATCATGAAAGTGGGCCGCAACAACTTCAACCCGCCGCCGCTGGTCGAGAGCAACGTGGTGCGCATCGAGCCCAAGAACCCGCGGCCGCAGATCGCGTACGAGGAGTGGGACGGCCTGCTGCGCATCGCCTTTGTGCGCAAGAACCGCACCCTGCGCGCGGCCTTCCTCGGCACGAGTGCGGTGCTCGACCTCCTTACGCAGAACTACCGCCTCTTCTGCGCCCAGAACGACATCGAGATCGACGACACCCCGCTGAACCCCGACGAAATCGCCGACGGCGCCGCAGAGCCAGATACTATGGACGTCGATGACGACGACTTCAAGGGCTTCTCCGATCCGGACGACCCGGACGACGAGCTGCCTGATTTCTTCAAGCAGCTGGCCGCCGAGTCGCGCTTGAAGCACGCCAAGGGCGCGCACCGCAAGAAGAAGGGGCGGGTGAGTGAGCTGGTGCGTGAGAAGGTGCGCAAGGTGCTCGAGGACAAGACACAGCTTGCCGAGAAGCGGCCACGGCTGTGCGACGAGGGCGATTTCTTGAAGCTGTTGTATGCATTCAACCAAGAGGGTATCCACTTCAGCTAGACTTCAGCAGGAGTGTGTTGGCGGGATAAGCATTTGTATGGCGTTTTAACGACGATGATGAATTTTGTGGCATGGCGGCGTTTGGGAATACCAAAAAGCATGGCGTTGTCTAGATAGTGGGTCTATGCGTCCTTCTAAATCTACACTTTTGGACATCACTTTTCCTATATGTCTGCTTCGAAGGGTCGCACGATCTGCCCCTTCGACTGCAAGTGGTCCTTAACCTCCTTGACTGTGTACTCGCCGCGGTGGAACTGTGATTGTTAGCAACGTCCCCTCGCACAAGAGAAGATCGACTCACCATGCCAGCGCCCAGCGCCGCGTCAGTCCTCGTCTTCGCAAATACTTGGTCGAAGTGACCCGGGTTTCCTGCTCCACTGCTCGCGATGACCGGGATCTTGATCGCATCCTTGACGTCGTTGATAAGCTCGAGGTCGAAACCGCTGTTGCTGCCGTCTTTGTCAATGCAGTTCAGCAGGATCTCGCCAGCGCCCATGGCTTCCACCGCCTGAACCAACTGCCTGACATCGAAATCGCGAGCTTCGCGTCCACCCTTGATGGTGCACTGGTACCAGCAGTACTCTTCGCCGTTGGGGCCGGGTGTCGTGGTCTTGATGGTGTGGTGCTGTGTGGCATCGGGCGATGAGACGTATACGCGCTTGGGGTCGACACTGATGACAACGGCCTGGTTGCCGTATGCGGAGGAGATGGTCTCAATGGGTGTGGTGCCTGACAGCTTCTTGCCGCGAGCGTAGTATTCTTCCGCAGCTGTGACGGCATCAGAGCCGATGCTGACTTTGTCGGCGCCAGATTTGAAGTACATAGTTGCGATGTCGAGGGCAGAGATCTTGGTCCCATCTGTGTCGACGGTGTCGCGGATGCCGCCGCCTATTGTCAGGGGCACGAAGACAGTTTCGCTGGTCTTGCGCAGGATCTCGAGCATGGGTGTGTCGGCGACGGGGCAGTTGCGGAAGGACGTGATGTTGAGGAAGGTCACCTCGTCGGCGCCCTGCTCGTAGTACTTCTTCGCCATCTCCACCGGCTTGCCAAGGTTGCGCACTCCTGCGTTGGCGTCCTTCTCGCGAACATCGTACTGGTCGCCCTTCGTGACTACCAGATCGCCCTGGTCATTTGTGCGCACATCGAGACACGCGATGACTCGCCGTGTCAAGCCTTCCTTCGTCTGCTCTGCCGTGGGCAACTCTGGCAGCTTCTGCGACCTCTTTCCGTCCAAGAATGCCTTGAGCACGCGCAGACCGGCAGCACCACTCTTCTCAGGGTGGAATTGTGTCGCCATGATGTTGTCCTTGGCCACTGCGCCAATGAATTCCTCGTCGCCGTAGCGCGCAGTCGCGACCTGCCAGCCATCTTTTTCCAGCTTGCCCTCCTCGTATGGGGCGGCGTATGAGTGGACGTAGTAGTACTTGGAGGTCGGTCGCAGTCCAAAGAGCGACTCGTCTGTGACTTCGCCGGTGCGCGATGTGTTGGCGCTGTTCCAGCCAATGTGCGGCACGCTCTTGTCGGCGTCGTTGAACTTGCGCAGCTTGGATGGGATGACGCCGAGGCCCTTCACTTGCGAGTCCTCCTCGGACCCCTCAAACAGCGCCTGCAGTCCGACGCATATCCCCATGAACGGCTTTCCGGCACGGATGTGTTCGCGGATGGGCTCGACGTAGCCGGCCCTCTCGAGCTGGCTCAGGCAGTGGCCGAAGTGACCGACACCGGGAATGATGAGTTTCTAGGGCGACATCTGCATCAGCGCGTGTCAATTGGCGATTTGAGCAGCTGCAAAAGGTCTCGTACATCTGCGGCGGGCACGTCGGCGGGCGACCTGACCCACTCGACCGTGTAGCCAACCTTCTCGATGGCATTGACAAGCGAGCGGACGTTGCCGGCGACGTAGTCGAGGAGATAGACGGTCGGCATGTTGAGATCTGTATAGTACAACAGCAAAAGGAGCGGAAACAGCCCTCTTGTACTCGATATTGCTTGACTCAAAAGTTTCAAGGACTCAGACCCGCGAGGGGCAATGACGGCCGGTTGCGCTTGCCAATCGATAACGTTAGCGTGCCTTCCCGCCTTGCAGCTCAACTTTTTGTCCGCGGCAGTCGCAGCCCTCACACCTCACCAAACGAAACCAACACGCCCACGCTGCCGCCATGACGCGCAAACTCAAGCACCATGAGCAGAAGCTCCTGCGCAAGGTCGACTTCAACACCTACAAGTCCGACAACGATCACCGCGAGACCCTCGTCATGCGCCGCTACGCCATCCAGGGCCGCGACGACTACCGCAAGTACAACCAGCTGTGCGGCTCTTTGCGCCAGCTTGCGCACAAGATCTCGAATCTCGACCCCGCCGACCCGTTTCGCCGCAAACAGGAGGACCTGCTGCTTGAGAAGCTGTTCGATATGGGCATCTTGGGCACGGGTGGAGGAGGTCGCGGGAAACTGAGCGATATCGAGCACAAAGTCACAGTCAGCGCGTTTGCGAGGAGGAGGTTGCCGGTGGTTATGACGAGGTTGAGGATGAGCGAGCATCTTACGAGTGCGATTAAGATGATCGAGCAGGGGCATGTGAGGGTTGGAACGACGGTTATTACGGATCCTGCGTATTTGGTGACGAGGTAAGTTATCGAATACTGATAGGAGGCGCTGTAGGCTAATACTGGGCAGGAACATGGAGGACTTTGTCACTTGGGTCGACTCGTCCAAAATCAAGCGCAACATCATGAAGTACCGCGACAAGCTGGACGACTTCGAGCTCGAGGCTCTGTAGGGCCATCGAAGAGATATTGCATCACACGGCGTTTAGGATACAGCATCACAGGCGTTTGGTCAAAAGTTCAAGATATCCAATGCATTTCGTTCTCCACCAGTGTCTTCCCTCTTGTTGCAGAGAAAGACGGATATGAGCCCACGATTCCAGGAACTTGGGAGGTAGTCAACGCCTATTCGAAAACCGTTTAATTGCTGATAGAGTCTTTGTTCTTAGATCCGACTTTCTTTGGTACTCAATAGTGTCTTCCTTAGCAGCTCCCTTCAAAGAGGCGCTCAGCAAGTCCACGCTCTTGAGGTCTCATGTCTTCGCCCCATAGGGTCGATGTTAGGGTGACACGGTAGTTGCTCAATAAGTTCCTCTTGTCTGCGTCGAACCAGAGGACAGCCTCCATATCCTCCCTCTCGTGGTCCCAAGGACCTAAAGTGTTGCCCCAGTGTTTCTCTGGGAAAGCTGCCAGAGTCTCGTCGCGCAGAGCCATGCGCAGCGCTATGTGTAGTGTCGTTGGATGGAAAGGTGTTCCGTCGAGGCGTAGCATGACCTGAGCTGTTGGGTGGTCTCTGCAAAAGACGTAGATGGCTTGGTGCCTAGTACCTGTCAATGATATTGCCAGTTTTGGGAGCATGGTCATGTAAGAGCTAATAGGTGTTTCGATGATACGATCCTGCGAAGCCTCGTTCGCGCACGCTCAGGGACTGTATTGAGGTAATTGACGCAAGCCTGTAAAACTGGTGTTCCTTCGCAGTCCTTCCCGTGGAACTGGAATTCGCTGAACTGGTATGTAACATCGCGAATGTCTTTGTGCATCTGTTGACAAACAAGTTTTAGTTTGCTCTTAGCAACAATCTTCTCGTGATGCACGGTTATGCTCTTCCGTGTTTTGTATTTCCTTTTTTTTTCCTTCGGCACTGTTATATTCCGTTGCAGAGTGTAACGATAAAGGCGTTGGTTTGTGCTGATGTGGACAAGTTCATCGAATGTGAGTGCGTATTGGTAAATGATGTCTCGTAGCTCCCGAGGTAGAGTGAAGAATGTGGCCATGTTGTATTGACTTGCAGTTATTGTAGAAGAAGTGAACGAGGTCGAGTTGAGATTTTCTCCTCTCAACTTCAACCTTGACTCAACCTCGCTACCATACCAAGCACCATCGCTCCCAGATGTTTAGACCATAGTTGCAGGGCCCAATGCCTCACTCAACACCCCTCGTCCCAGATTTTCGTCCCTTCGCCCACACCTCCCTCATTTCCGCCGTTTCAACCGCCCAAATTTCAGCCGTCGGCGTGACTCTAAAATTATTCAGCACCCTCTCTTTCGATGTGTGCTTTAGCATCCACTCTCTCACGGTCCATGTTTAATTCTCGACCATAGTTTTGGTGGGCCCGGGGAGGATAGTGATGTCCTCGTCACGCAGCGCAGCTCGCCATGCCGAAAGCGTAAGAGACTGGTATAGACAAGCTATTGTTGAGATGTCGAGAGGGTCGTCCAGCCGCAGAATGACTCTGGCTTGTGGATTTTCGGCATAGAACATGTGAACATTACTATGAAGTTTGTCAGTCAGGATTTCTCCGAGGGCTGGAAGGCTGACAATCGTGTCCAGGATGGTGATTTTCCTCATGAACGGATGTGCTGTTGAAGGTTGACTTCGGATGAAATCTGTGAACGTCTGCAAGGCTGAGCGCAGACTTGTCTTGGTGTGGAACTCGAGCGCGTTGTAAGTGAAGACAAGGCCGAGAGCCTCCTGATAGGCCTGGCGACATGTGAGGGCCAGTGAGTAGTGGCTACCTGCTGTCTTTGACATGCATTGTGGCTTAGTTTCTGAGCCAATGACCTCGCTATGGATACGTATGGGCAAGTCGTAAGAGAGTAGATAAAAGTTGATTCTGTTACGCAACTCTCCGGGGATGATCAGCAACATGTTGTCGATGTTGTAAATGCTCGGGTTTGATACTGTAAAATGCAAAGTTGAATCCTAACTAAGTGAGTGCCCAAGTGGTAGATGTGATACATGTGTATGAGTGATAGGGGATAGAGTGATCCATGGTTCGCCGAAGCTCGCTACCAATCAAACACCGAAGTACAAAGTGGGTAATAGAAGTAACGGAGGAGAGCTATCGCAGAAGGCTATCTCATGAACAAAGACTAATCCTAATTGGGCAAACCATGTGCGCCTTCAGGTAAGTAGGATGGCGCAGGAAGAAGGCACCAAGGGTGGACCAACAACAGCAGGAACTACATTTTCAAACATGACGAAAGGTACGGTCGTACACTTCTTTCTACATAAGCCTAAGCAGCTATCTCGAAGCCCTGCCACTTTTCCAGTCTCTCACGACACTCCTTCTCGTAAGTCGGAATACCCAGTATGTAGTTCTGATTCTCCGCAGCGTGTCCAACCGTACGTAGTACGGCCTGTTACAGCTACAGATTACAGCTGTAAATACTGTAAGTAATAGTAAAGATCTTAAGATGTACATAGTTATAGCAGTAACTAACGTGTTTCACCAGCGAGCGCCCCACCCTACTGAGCGCCCTACAAACACTGTCAACACGACAGCGCAACAATAACGCGTAATGTCTTAATAATACTAAGTTAAACAAACCTACTCTAAAGCTAATATACAGCTTACTATCTCTAATATTTAAACTTAGTAGATTAAAACTCTGCAACACACTAAGTTAATCTATAACGTGCCTTAACACACAATATCGTAGTAATGCACAAACACACGCCCTTAATATAACTATAAGCTAAATATAAAGCGCCTTACAAAGCTAGAAGAGGAGGTAGTTATACTATATATACTTAAGGAGTCTAATTATAGACTACCTCCTTTAAAGGTAGATATATAAGATATAGTAGATAAACTGCTAAGAGAGCGTAGTAGTAATGCTGTTAGCAAGAACTAAGTTAATAGGTTTATCTAGTATATACCTAAGCTGCAAATATAATAGACCTGTCTGTACAATTACTAGTAAGCTACCTGCAAGGACCTAGCAGTTATCTAGCCCTAGTTTATGCTTGTTTAGTTAATAAAGGCAAAGTATAGTATTATAGATAAAGATATATATAACTTTAATAAGTCTAGCTTCCTAATAGGTAAGATCTTGTTATAGCTAGTAGTAATAGGCTTAGAGAAGCCTAGGAAGTAGAAGAAACT
>SWKW01000208.1:0-51975 GCA_011058865.1 Didymella keratinophila
GGGGAGGGGGGGGAAAGAAAAAAGGGGGGGGGGGGGGGGGGGGGGGGGGGGGGGTTATGTAGAAGGATCAAGATAAGCATACAGTGCAGTGTAGCCAACAGAAGACTTAACGATACGTTACGTCCGTTTTGAACGGCTTTGAATACCTCGGGTAGTTTTCAGAATGAGGTAGCAATATCCAGCTCTGCAGCAACACGAAAGATTGGATAGATCATCTGAACACGTTCCAGGGAAGCATTGCTTTGCGCATCACCCGCCCTGAAATGAAACATTATGATCGGTATGTACCACGCTAATGCTCAAATACGAACCTGCGGTCTCAACTTCGTGTTTTCTGGAGCTTCCTGCACGAATGCCCATAGGGACGTAAGACCTCCAAGAATTGGATGAGGTCATTCTGATTACCCAGATTCCAATAGTAGTATACCCATACAGTCTGTCCCAGGTAAGGGTCCGAGTCGTCAATGTTCATCTCGTTGAAGTTAGCGTTCAAAAGCCGTATTTGCGCGTTTGAGTCGCCACCTTAGCTTCCTCCTTGAGGAATCTGAGACATTTGTCAGTCTCATGACCATGGGCAATGTCCTCACGCCCAGGCTCACCAGAAGTCAGGCAGTGCTGACAGGGCTCGATCTTGGAGCAACACTTAGGCCTCGTGTGCCCACGCTTGTTGCAGCACGAACAGTACTTGTCTGCACCACCGAGATCGTTCCATGCGGTGCTCTTACTCCACTTCTCGAGACCGTCCACTACCTGCTGGAGCGACATGGTCTGATTAGTCTTGCACTGAGAAGAGAGAACCATCTGCACAGCAGAGACCACAGTCATACCGGTGTCGTTGTTAGCCGTGTGCGGATCGCGATACTGAAAGCCCATGAGGTAGACCAAGTTCTTGAGACTGACCGGCTGACCTGTCCAGTAGCCCGTGGTGCTTGCAAGCTCCTGAGTATCGATAGAGTGGACCATCGTACCCAGACGTGCTAGATCGAAGCCAACCTGGTTATAGAGCTTCGGCATGTCGTTCCCAAGCGCATGACCAAGCACGAGTACCGGACAGTTGCCAAGCTCTGGACGACGCTTGTCGATCGCCCAACCAAAGCATTTAGTGAGCATGCGCTTGGCCTCAGGAGCAGTGAAGAAGCGAGTGTTGCCATAGCGGTTCCTGGAGGTAATCAGTCAGCAATGCTCAAACGTTTCGCAAGGAGACTGTCACTTACTTGAGCGGGTCACCCGAATGATAGGGCTCACGGTTGATCAGGTGGCTGTTGGGTTCGATGCGCATATGGTACCAGTACATTGCCTTCAGGAGGTTCTCACCGTACGGACCAGCCTGCTTGATCTCGCGCATGTCACGAGAGTCGAAGGTACAGATGCCAATTTCGGTGAGGGGGTTTGGCTCGTGGCACCAACTTTCGGTATCGGAAGCGACAGCAATTATGTTCTTGGCAAGAGGCGGAGCGCCAGGGAGACCTTCGAGACCAAGGCAGTAGCGTAAGATCGCTGCATCGTCCTTGAGGTTCTTGAGATACGCGTCGAGCTGTGTCATCTCGGACGGCGGTGGCGATGGCGATGCAGAGCCATTGCTGGCCGACGGTGGTGGGGTGGGTGTGTCCGACATTGTGGTATCGGTTGTTAGTGAGCTGGTGTATAGATTGAGTGTAAAATCGAGTGTTCTTGCGATATATACATCAGGAGACGAGCCTCCGGGGCTGGACAGGGCAGTGAAAGTGCAATGCCTTTCAAACATTGTTCACGTGATAAATATGTGGGGGCTTGGTGCTGAGCTTGGTCAGTGAAGAAAAATGCTAGCCCTTCGCTGACCGTGGATGTTGAAGGGAACATGAAGGGAACATATATTTTTCCAGGTAACGCTCAAATAATTATTCGACGCATGCCAGTGCAGAGCGCAGAAAATCATTCACAACCCAGCTTGTTGACGCCGAGCGGAACCACGAATTGATCTTAGACCCTGACACAGTACGCGAAGGGCCTTGGAGCGCACCTCCAGCCCGTGAGATGACTGACACTACCAAGCCAAATTCGCATCTCACAAACGTGTGCTGGAGGAATGAGCCAGGTTCCAGTGGCTCAAAGACAACTGTGAGCTTGATGTACTGACCGCAGACTCTAAATACCTCTCTAGAGGATTATGCGGTTGCAAGAGATGCAAGACCATTTGTTGGATTTAAAACCCGTTTGCGGCTTGCTGGGAAGACGATAAAGAAGCTCAACGAACCCGATCCCATCTTGCCGGACTGAGACAGCCGAGAAAGAGGATTTGTTCGAGCCTTGATTGCGATTGAGCAGGTACCTCAATCGTTCAAGCTTGAGCTCACGAACTTTTTACGCATGAAGATTATCATGCAGCTGTCAAGATAACTGTTTGAATCATGAAACAAAGCACTCTTCCAGTGAAGTGCATCCTCGATGTACCAATGTGGTATGCTTGGCTAGGGTTCAGCTTGAGCTCGAGCTCAGCATTTAGATCATTTATGGAGCAGGACCTCAAAATCTGAGTCGAAGCATCTAATGATACGCACTAAGTTACCGATCATGGGTCGTCGTCTACCAAGTTTGTGCATAATCCTGGGTCCAGTGAACAGCCTCGATATGGCGAGAATGTTGCACACATGTAACCCGTGGACATATGTAGCCTTGATGCCCCGAACTCTAATAGATCTTGAGACTTGAACTCGAATCAGCGATGTCGTTGATGCCGTGTTCATGGAGAATTTGAGAAGTGGAAACTCGAGTATCGCGGGTGTGCAGCCGCATATGACGCAGCGATGTATAGTGGCCAGGAATATTTTCCAAAGCCTAAGCACAGTCGAACCGTGACTCCAAAGAGGTCCTTAGCGCTTGCTATATTGGTTGGCGATTTGCATGTCTCGCATTGTTTCGTTGGGTAGTGTGGGCGGCTTCGAGGTGAGTGGAGAATGCGCTTCTGCACTCTGATTGGCTGACGACCCTGGTCGACGCTGTACCACGATTGACGTCTTACAACATCAAGCAGTGTTCGACAAGAGTTTATTGAGACGTGTACGTGGCTATCTTGGGACTGAGTCTGCTTTATGGTCCAGCAGTTGAGGGTTGATTCGCATCTGAGGTGTGTGCCGTGTATTGAGGCGCCTGAATTGCTTCTGTAGCGTCCTGAGTAGCAAGAGCCAAGCGAAGAGGATCTCCGCAGACTCATGCCCTTGATCTTCTATTGGTACAGCGGACACTATGCGCTCCTTCCGATATGCAAACAATATGAGGGAGCGCTATGGAAGGCATGACAACCCAAACGGGCTAAGGGCTTCATGCACAAGCTCCTCGAACAACGACGACGGTCGGCGCGATTGGTACAGACGAGTGTTTGGTATCGTGAACACTGCAGCTCCCTCAGTCCTCATGCACGCGGCTGCTCGCTGTTGCCCAATGCCTCGCATTGTAAATGTCGAGAAGTGCGTGTTGTGAACGGCTTTGCTTGAAAGCCTGCCCTGCTGACAGTGCTCTCAGACCTTTCATTGGATGGTAGCTACCATCGCGATCACAAGACCACGGAACGCCTCGTTTTGGTACAGGAAGGATGGTGGTACAAGTCTCAGAGAGTTGTAGTTCATAAGCGCCAAACCTACTCGCCTAGACTCAACATCATCTCGAAAGTTCAAGACTCTTGCTTTAACCCTCCCCTTGATTCCCATCTCTTACTTGCTCGATTTCGACTCCTCTCCAACAGGATATCGCGCAAGAGATGCCAGAGACGAGTACACCTATGTCTCGCTGCGCGCCCCAGTATCGAAATGGTATAGTATCGGAGCAGGGCGCAGGAGGGCTCGTCGTGGGTGATCGGCCGCTTTTCAGGCCACTCAGAGACCGCCACGTGGGGTAACAGTTGTTCAATGTCTTCGCTGCGTTCAGGTACTGACATGACGTTCTGGTCAGTACAGGCATCTTTCAAGGTCCGCTCGATCTCTTGTCAACTTGACTGTAGGTGTTGTGATCCTCACAAGAAGCACATCTCGATACAAAGAACACGACGACCAGGAACGCAATGCGCACTGCTCGGGTAGAGGGCCCTAGAAAGCTCCTACCCCATTCGAAAGCCTCCGTACCGACGACAAATTCCTCCTCACTATCCTTTTGGAAGCTCGACACACGCGAGTAGACCATGGACAACATTGGACCTCGAGGCGCCTACGTGGGCCGTCGGCGAAACGGGGCTGGACAAGTGTGGCAGGAGCACATGTCACCTCGAGTCAGGGTCGATACTTCATCGGATCAATGGGTGCACGATAATGTGTGATTGCAGGCGGGTGCATGTTTTCCAGCAAGAAAACGTCAATGGTGTCAAAGAATTAGGTGACTGGACAAGCACGGACCATGGTGTTTTCTCGGCGCGCGCTGCAAGAGCTGACAAAAGAGGAATAGCGCTATCACGTGCAGTTCGATCCAGAAAATTACCCCTCGCGCGTCACAACGACACCTCATCGACCCTCCCAGTCCGCCAACCCGTAGCAGCTATCGGTACTCCGAATGTTAGCGGTCGCGTTCTCAGAGACGGTCGTCAACTCGGTTTCCAAGTTTGGAAGCGGGACGCCGTGCCTTACCCGCTGGGCCGTGCGCGACCACTCTTTTCCTTTATTTGCGGCTACGCGACGTTCACGGATTGGACAGCTTCGGCCCCCATTAAAGACACAGCGGCTACCATCGTCAACTGTCAGAATGCAACCAATCAAACTGTTTCGAAATACTTCATTCATCATTGAGTTACGAAGTGGAGATACTGAAGAAGCGATTGTAAGAGGTACCGCCCGGCAAACCCCTTCTCATCCTCCACCAGCCAGTGTCAATCTTCCGCTGTGTCAAACCAAACCAGGCGCCGAAAACGAATGGACTCAATCCGAAAAAGAAACAACTCCAGGTTGTACATGAAACTTTAGACGCCACGCTCCGATCGCTCCCGGCTCAGTGTCCAACCTGCTGCAATCTGCGGTTGCGCTCGCACCCGAGCTCGTAGATTTCGTAGTCCAAACCTCGAATCATCTCCATGGATTTGTCGATCGAAGCACGGAACTTGCTCCCATCGCGTTGCCAGCGATTGATGCGCTCGACCTCGGCGGCCCGGCGGCGCATCTTGGTGTCGATCTTTTCGCAGAGCTTGCACTTGGTGCCAGTTGGAATCGTTTGCATGATGAGCTTCATGCCGCAGGTTTCACCGATACGGTACTCCTTGGCGCAGTGCTGGCGGAAGTGGCCCCACTTCCAGTCGCCGCATCCAAATCGATGTTGGTCGTAGAAGCACATGTTTCAAGTGTAAGAACTGGGACGTTGCAAGCTGACCAATTGTTAGTCTTGCTCGGCAATCGTTTGGTTGAAAGGGCTTGTCAACCTACCTAGTGTACCGTCGTTCAGACAGATGATCTCAGAGGGAGTACGGATGGGCTGCTGTTCGGGTCAGCTCAGGGGCCTTGGTCGACTCGATTATCGGCCACACATACAAGATGGTTGGCTGAGAGAGGATCTTGGTGGAAGCCTCTGTTATTGGTGTTGGAGAAAGAGCAGGCACAAGGTTGATGGTGTATCAAGAGATGGAAGATGCTCAGAGATGTCTGTCTTTGACTGGAGGTCTGATTGAGTGCGAGCTTGATGAGTTCGTTCTCAGGGAAACCACGCCGCTATTTATGCTCTCAACGGAGAATTCTCGCCCAGTCGTCGACGCACTTCGTTACGGGCCTTTGCCGCTGTCAAACCAAAGAATGATAGCATGGCCTATCCTTCTGCCGGACATGGTGGTACCCCACCTGGCTGCGTCCAACGATATTGCCACGATCAACGGATACCGCTCATTCTGCCGCTAAAGCATTGCGGAGACGGGCTGCAATGATACCCTAGGCCGTGCCGGCGTTTCCAGCTGCAGAAAGATATCACATCTGCTAAGGGATCACCGCATTGTGGCTCCAGCGATGGCGCGTTGTGGTCCAGTGAAAACGAAAATACCTCATCTCCCTTGTCTCTGTGTATCAGACGGCGTCCATTACTCGAAATTGGCTGGTCTTTCGACATACGGTTCGAACCGTCGAATGTGTAGTAAGGCGGGTATTCGTGAAGCGAGATATAGTCACGTGCCGCAAAAACCATGCCGAGCGATGGACCGGCCCACGAGCTTTGACAAGCGAGTCACTCATTGGTCAATGGCAGCGAGTTTGCTGGCAAGTTCAACGTCCCGGAAGCGAACGGGTTCACAGGCGAGATCCAAGCTACGATTTCCCTTATGCTATCCACGCAGAAGTCTGAAAGGCTGTTTCCTGAGTCATTGGTGGACACCAGATGCGAAACACTCTCAGCAACGCAGCTGGCGCTCTGCATTTACTCCTGTTCAGCCTGCCCCTTGCTCATTCGTGATCCGGGATTTCCTCATTTGCGGTCTCTTGGGGTTGACCCTAGTCCTTTGCATCGAAAGCCACTGATCATCACATGTAGTCACGCCCTTTCACCGATGTCCCCTCGATCGACCTTCGCCTCCACTGAGTAGTCAAGCCGCCGTGCTTGGCTTACACAAAATTTGCCAACCCCTCAAGCACGAGCTCGAGGCGCTCTCGGCCAGTCACCTTATCGGTCCATGCTGCAGTGGCCTGTCCTGGATATCACATTCGGATATCCCATACCTCCACTCGCATGGCACGCTAGCAACGACCGCATGCATGTTGCATTGCACCGTTGGCACCCTTTCATTCAGCTGATCAGTCTCTCCACTCAACGGCTCGGTCTTCCCGCGTCCGGCCTATTGGTGACTTGCTAGGCCATGCACGCTGACAGGCATGCTTCTCTTAGATAACAAGATGGTGTGAAGTTTATGCGGAACCTAGCCCGTCATTGCATGTCGAATCAATCATCTGGACCCCGGACAGACACTAGAACCGGCCAAATCATGCCCCATCGGAGATCCTCTGACGTGGCGAGCGCGGTTTGGTTGATCTAGGAGGAGAGCATATCCCGAACCTTTACCTCGCCAGCAGTCATGGATGTTACGAATCAATCCGTATTGGCTCCCGCACTTTTTACCGTAGTATTTGCGAGGAAGCCATATCCACGGCCTGCAGGAAACGCGTCACACTTAGACAAGATCAGTGTACCGTTGGGCCACTCTCACCGGTGATTATGCTAGGACATGAGTCCGGATGGAAGGCTGCCAATGGCTTCCAACAGTGACTGAATGGTGGCAGGTTGATGCAGCATCTCCAAGCCATGAGACTGCCACAATCACTGAAAGCAGAACATCTCCGTACTATCAAGCCAATTGCTTCCTCTCAGTAAATTGAGAATACATCTTCGCTTCTCTCTCTGACACCGCGCATTGAAGTCAGTGGCGTTGTCGTCTTGACATTCTGCAGCATGAAATGCTGGATGTTGAGGTGTTGTTGCGTCGTCTAAAAGCGGTCTCGCGCCGTGCACAGAGCCACACCAGCCATCATAACAAACACCAGAACTGCGGCCTTCCTGCGGCCGTCCACCAACCTTGCAAACAGCACTTCGGCGAATCGATTTTATGCTGATTTTTGCCTTATTGCGTCTAAATGACTTTGTGGTGTTCTCTGTCGTCGTATCAACAGCAACTTGGTCCCAAAAGTCGTCGTGGACTCGTCCTGGAGCCATCAACTGTAGTTCTCGACGTGACCTGACGTTGAAATTCGCTACAAGGCAGTCCGCATCGCTACCAACTCACATGACGAGAAGTTTGCGCTGGGTGCGGTGCCCGCGCATAGACTGCGGAGGGTAAGGAAGCATGGTCGCACGCAATTTTGATCAGTGGACGAGCTGGAGCTGTGCGTGTGTGGGTCGGAAACGCGGTCTGCGGACCTTGGACTGTGAGTGGTGGGTACGGAGGAGGTGCTGGATTGGTGGGCTACATCTCGAGGTGGGTCGGTGTTGGCCTGGCCTGGCTACGTGCATGTCCCCGCGGTCAGAAGTGACTTGGTTGGCTAGACAGATTGACGTAGGTTACATGTACGCCGAGAGCTGCGGTTTGAGGGGTGCTCAGAGCAGGTGACGGCCTGGAAGTCTGCTTGTAGCGTGGTGTAAGTGGAGGCTGATAGTCACACGAATATCGCTCTTTATGGTGTTGTTGCAGGTTGACAATTGGTCAGCCCTTGACATCTCATCCAGAAGGACGAGGCGGGCAGGGAGGCGGGGTCTCAAGCTGAATTTTCTGACTGACCGTGCCTTCTTCCAGCATGTGCAAGGAGCTGAGGACTTTGGCTCAACGATGGAAGGCTGCGTATATGCAGCTATCATCTAGCTGCATATGCACTGCAGCAGTAGAGTGGACCAACCTGAATCGGTCGTCACCTCGATCAACGTCGGGCTAACAAGCGGACGACAGGCTTACCTTTTGTGGTCAGCGAGACTAAACGAAATCGTGACAATGATTCATCCTGATCATCCCTTTTGAATGCTGTACACTGCGATCGTTTTGCCAAAAAGCTTCTTTGGTCGTGCTTCGACAAAGCAAATGACGTTGGCGTATCAGCATATTCCAATATTCAAGGGGCTGGTCGACCCATGAAATCGCTGCATGAAGAACAATAGAGGCAGGAAGACTTGGACAGCCCGCTGTTCGGCCCTATGACGCAAGTTGAGGGGTACAGGTGCGAGGTGTCGTACGAAGGTAGAAATCCCAGCGAAACGCCGAAGGGCCTTCCTGCTTGGAACAGCAGGTCTTCCTTTGTTTTGCTGCAGTACGACTTGGCCTTACGGCAACCCCGGCGTTTGCATCAGCTGCTCCGTCCCAGGAGCCTGGACTCAAGAGTTGCCGTGCATGTGTACAGCTGCTCGTGTACCCTCAAACCTTCGTCGTCGGCGTCAAAGGAAAGTGCCTTTCTCAATACATGTCATGGAGTAACCCGCGTCTGAAGAACATGAGCGGAACGCAATGGTGAGCCAATTACCGAGCTTGCTTGCAACAATTCGGAAAGGCGCGCCGCGAGGGTACCGTGTATCAATGAGCGGTGTCAGTCGGCTTAGTTGCAATAGGACCGATACGCTATGCTAGACCAGCATTTGGTCTTAGGGGCAATGGTGGGGTAGAAGTTCGACGGAAGACCCATGGAAGGTGACGTTGGGTAGACGCCCGTGCCATCTGAAACGTCTCGATAGACTGTGGGCGCGAACGTGAGCGCTTAGCAGGCCATAAGATGGCCATCGTCGCATCTCAAGTGCTTCCTTTTCGCGCAGCGTTCCCAGGCCTTCCACATCTCTTCCGAGGCCGTTGGGCATCCAGGTCGGAAGTGAGTCCGCCACAGATTGTTCAGACGTCAGCAGCGCGCGTCTTTAGTGTCGTCTTGTTTAAGCGAGAATGGCAGTCATCCCAGTCCGATCGCGGCCGTTGGAACATCAAAAGCATGCCCCCAAAGCTGACCAAGGCGTATTTTTCGAGAGAAGATATCCTTCGAAGGACGTTGGCAAGACACCAAAGCGGTGAGCCCCAGCCATCCCAGCCTCGGTGAGCCAAATTGTGCGGCGATGCTGAACCGGCAAATGTTCTCTTTGACACCGATCAAGACCCAACGACATGCTGGCGTACCACAATCTGGCACCGGGAAACTTCCAAACTCTCCAAGCTTTCGCTGTACTTTCAGAGCGTGGTTAAGTGGCGCTGTATTTGAGTGGGAAAAGAAGGAGGCTGGCAGCTGGCATCACCTCAAGAGCCAACAGCAAACTGCTGAAAGAACGTAACAGTGACATCGCGGGCAACATGTGGCATGGGCGAGCTGGATGATGACCATCGAATACGCTCAAGACGCGTCACGAACAGACGTTGCGGACGCGTCGAACGTCCGGGTCAGGCCCGAGCTCTGCTGATTCAGCAACGCTCATCCCCTTCCTCAGCCTTGACGTCGAGATTCCCGTTAGCGTAGCTTTATCATTCTTTCTCGTTACTGCACGTCGATTTGCGTTTCCTTGTCCGAGGGTTCAGTCGAACATTCATACCCACATGCTTACCTCGACAGTACTGTTTTTGCCCTAGGGCTGCCTAAACCCTGAGGACGCCTGGGCACCTGGGCAACAGCGCCAACGTGCCAAACACATGCACGTAATTGGCAGATCACTACTTGCTTGCATAGACGTATTCGAAGCTCTGTTGTCGGCTCTATTCTGTTCTTTGGCTTTTCTTGACGACAGCTTCCCGGAGGCGAGGTATTAGCAATAGCATTGTTATACATCCTCTGAATGAACAGGTTCAGTCACACCGCTGAACTTTTCAGCACCATTCAAAGGTGACTCGGCCATGCTTTTCGACAACAACGTCGACAACGGCTGCCAGCTTGTTTGCCGCAATTAAGCCTAGCTGTAGATCTTGCATGGCGTCCAGGAGTTTGATGGCATAGCTTATCAATCCAGTTTGCGCATCCTTGGTGGATGCAACATGGTGGCCATTCTGCTCACAGAGGTTCTTGGCAGCGATTAGGACTGGCATGGTGCGAGTTCGAAAGCTGAGAAGATTAAAGTATGGGCGTCGCTGATCGTTATCGATCAGATCGATTCTGAAAGCTTGAAGCATCTCTACATCTCTTGGATCTGGCACGTCTCGCAGGCTCAGTGTTGCAAGATCAGGGGTTGCTGTTAAGAGATAGTCGGCTGTAAGCCACGCATACTGGGGATTGGGAGGCCGTCGATGGGTGTTTGAGAGACCAATGCTGATACTGTTGCTACAGTCGGTCTTTTCTACGACGTCAGAGCTGGAGCGCGTGACTCGCCACTTATTGTTATTATTGGTGTGTTCCCAGATGTACGTCTCTGAGGGAATTACAGCTCTGATGCAGAAGCTTGGGGCCGACAGAAGCGCTATCTAGGTGCAAAACACTCCGCGCTAGGGACTGACTGCTTCCTACATTTCTACTTGAACTCGGCTATTGAAGATAGAGCTCCTTCCTGAACCTCTCAAGTCTGTCATGCCTTGGCCCTCGTGCTGCAAATAAATGTTAGCTAGCGGCAAGGAGCATGGTACCCACCAGGTCGTCTAGAAGTATACAAAAATAAAGAGATGTAGACTGGCAACCTCCTGTTTCGTTGGGTTGCTGAGACACACCTTCGACCGTGCAGGCTTCGCGCTCTTGCCTTTTGCAGCGGAACCACGGAACGCTAGTCACGGATAGGTATTTTTGATTCATGTTGAAGCTATGGACAACTTGTCATGGAAGTAGGCAGAGTCGCGATTGGAGGTGCTCTTCATTCCAGAGGACGTTTGATGACTACAAAGTGATACACAGCGATATGGACTGCTTGCGTGCACCCTATGGGCTTTTTCTGTGGCAATATCGTTTGCACCGATTCACACTGTAACGTTTCTCTCGCTTAATCTAAAGCTTCATGCGCTACCGGGTGGAATAACACATCGTAGGTTCTTCCATTCATCATTCCGACTCTTCGTCCTCTCTTTGCTCGCCTGCATTCCGGTCAAGCATCTCGTAGGCCTACCTTTGACATCGCCAGTCACATTCTTGTCGTGTCTGGAGCTGAATCCCTTGCATCATCTGCTGGTTCTGATCCATCATTCGCTGGGTCTGTTCCCTGAGTTGTTGACTCTGGACCATGCAAATCTCACAAAGCCTGGCTCGGTCAAAGTTGGACAGATCTTGAATGTTCCAAAAACAAATACCAGCCGGCAAAACCAGCCGTCGGTCATTGATCTAAGCCTCTTCGTCGACAAGCTGCACCTGATAAAATCGTGCTCGTTGATTGTTTGGGAGAGGGCGCACATTCGGCCGTAGTAGCTGGAAAGCTGTCGATTCGCGGACGACGTGCAAGTGAGCCTCTCGCGATTGTCTCGCGGACAAATTTTCGCTCGGAGAGATAGCAGAACTGCGCCGATGATTCAAAGCATTTACGACAAAGTCTTTGTCCTGACGCAGTCGAGCTCCGTAACGACCGGTGCGGAAGCATTTGGAAGGCTGTGACGCCTCTTCGACGTCGAATTCGTCGTGCTCAAAATCGTGACGTCGCTTGGTTTACCTCCGGGTTATTGCTGAGGCTTCCTGAGGATGCTCGGCTGCCTCGTCTACCTGCGTAGCTGCGACCTGATCTTGCTCTAGGTGCAGAGCTTCCGTAACCGCGTGGTCCTCTGCTGATTGATCGTCTTAACCAGCACCAGTGATCGCCCTCGGAACCCTGTTGGTATGATACTCGCCTCCCTCGGCGAATATGGATCGAGCGACATACAAATCGGTAATCATGATGGAATCAAGACCACGCAAGAAGGAGTCTGTTCTTTGTCTTCGATCCAAAAATACCGTCAGACAGACAGTCATGACTTCATCGCCTCGACTCCTGTAAGTTTGGCGAGCTCCCGTAGTTCGTACGGAAGCGAAAGTGAAAGATCACGGTCCTTGCCCACGCGTACGTTGCGCTTCACTTTGGGCTTCAGCTTCTGAGACATCCTGTCCATAATGTTACCTTGGTGAGACCACAGAGCCTCGACGTCATCGATGTGTAAATTAGTAGGTTCTTTGGCTTCGTGGCTGCGATAGCGGTATTGTTGGAATACGCCTTTAATGATCTTGTAGGTGCAGTCACGTCCCCAGTTGCGTTCGATGGTTGTAAGGTGCCCGTCTGCAAGCGTGACACTACCCTCATAAAAGAGTGCTTTAAGAAGACCTCTTGGCCCGGCCGGCTGGATGGTCTGGGAGACGGGGTTATGGTTGGCGAAGTTTGCCTGGAAGTCACCAAAGCCTGTGGGGTTTTGAAATGCGAGCTCATTGTCAAGTGAGTAGGGCAACCCATGGGTAACAGGCTAACTGGTAGGATGCAGTCCATAGCCTGCTGGGCCTTGGAAGAAATATGTATGTAGGCGGTGGTATCTGCGGCGTGAAGAGCGAACCAGGGACCACAACTCTAGGCTGGGTTACTCGAGGGATCGTGAAGGGCGCAGCATCCGGGCGCATGCCGTTTGCGCGCGGTAAAGGTGATCCGTTATAATCGACCCCGTTGCCGAAAGTGCGTCGTCTGGAACCGTCCGTCTATGCAATTCGGCATGCGAGGATGTACATGTGGAAGGGCGTCGCGGGAGATGTTGGGATTGGTGGTGCACAGGAAAGGCCGAGGTTGACAAAGGAGGCCGGTAAACAAACGGACCTCTTCGTTGTTCGCTTTCACTTCCGCGACGCCACTCTTTGTCAGGACGGAACTCTTGTTGGCAATGGTCGCTGGCGGCTGAGAAGATGACGACTCGACTCAACCGAGATACGAAAGAAGAAGTTGCCTACATATTGTAGTTAGTGGATGTTCCCTCGCTGTTGTGGTCCTGACGCGAAAGGCAGGTAGCGGCAGGTGCGATCTTGCCCTTCACTTGCGCCTGTCAGCCTAGACAACCGGTAACTATCCACAAAGACCTGCATCATACAACTAAAACTCATCATTTGAGTCGGTATATAGTGACTTGAATGTGTCGAAGGCCCTTGATTCCAAACGGACCGTCAGTAGTACTACCTTTGCGATTGCTGTATAACTGACGCTCACTCTTGTGACTGAGCTTTGTCGTTTTTCCTCACGATTCCCTATGCTGCAGATCAAGATTGAACGGAGAGAACGTATCCTTGCAAAAAATTTGCATTGTAGGTACAGGACACTACTAGATAGCCTATTGAGGAGCATCAACACCCATATTGAAGAACACCGCCTTCGTCTCTGTGTAGTTCTCCAGCGCTGCCTCACCACACTCGCGCCCGATTCCGCTCTCCTTGTACCCGCCGAACGGGATACTCCAATGAACGAAGTTGAACATGTTAACCCACGCTGTGCCAGCCTTCAGCTTGTTTGTGACCCTGATCGCACGCTGGTAATCGTTGGTGTGAATGCCAGCAGCCAGACCATACGTTGTGTTGTTCGCGAGCTCGAGCACCTCTTCCTCAGTCTTGAACTTCGTGACGGTGACCACAGGACCAAAGATCTCCTCCTTGACGATCTTCATCTCGGGTGTGACGTTCGTGAAGATGGTGGGCTGGATAAAGTAGCCGCCTCCTGGGGCCTCATGTGCCATGCCGCCCAGAGCGACTGTTGCGCCTTCCTTCTGCCCAGCCTCGAGATAGCCCTTGATCTTGTCGTGTTGAAGCTTGCTGTTCTGTGGGCCCTGATCGGTACTCTCGTCGAAGTTGTCGCCAACGACCACTTCCTTCATACGAGCGGTGAAAAGCTCGGTGAACTTGTCGTAGATGTCTTCATGCACGTAGATGCGAGTACCGGCGTGACATGTCTGGCCGTAGTTCATGTTGATGCCCCACGCGCTCCATTGGACAGCCTTCTCGAGATCCGCATCAGGGAAGATGATATTGGGACTCTTACCGCCGAGTTCGAGTGTGACTTTCTTTAGGTTCGAGTCTGCCGCTGCGCGGAGAACGGCACGACCTGTGACTGTTGATCCGGTAAAAGCGACCTTGTCGATATCCATATGCTTTGCAATTGCAGCGCCGACGGTCTTGCCGTACCCAGAGATGAGGTTGATGGTGCCGGGAGGGAAGCCGGCTTCTTTGATCAAACCACAGATGTAGAGCGCATTGAGGGGTGTGGTTTCTGCTGACTTGATCACGACAGTGTTTCCGGTCACAATGGCAGGTGCAATCTTCCAGATGAACATGAGCAGTGGAAAGCTGGTCATTCGTTAGTCATACGCTCATATGAACGAAGTGTCGAACTTACTTCCAGGGAATGATCTGCCCGCAGACACCGACTGGCTCTCTTCTTGTGTATGCGAATGTGCCGGGAACATTCGAGGAAGCTACGCCGAGGACCTTGTCCGCCCAACCGGCATAGTATCTGAGTGTGCCGATGGAACCAGGCAAGTCGAGGTTGGCTGCCTGCTTCTTCGTCTTTCCGGTGTCCAGCATCTCAATGGCGAGGATGTCATCGAAGTGCTTCTCCATCAGATCTGCGAGCTTCAGCAGGAATTGACCTCGTGCTGCTGGGTTGAGTTCGTTCCATACCGGATCGTTCATAGTCTTGCGGGCAGCCTTGACTGCAATGTCGACATCGTCGGCAGACCCTTCCGATACCTCGATTATGGTCTTTCCTGTCCTTGGATCCTCGACAGGGAATGTTTTGTCATCCTTGGGCTTGACGAACTCGCCACCGATGAACAGACCGGTGTTCAACTTGACCTCTCGGCCATTGATGTTGAGTGTTTGTACTGACATGATGCTGATGCGGTGTGTCAAGAGTATCCCCTGAAAGGTGCAGTCGACAGCCCTGATAGCAAAAGACGCACGAGGGGTATATAAACAGCTGTAGTACCACTGCCCTGGAGACGAGACTGGCTATAATAGACCCTCATCGGTGCAAGAAGCAGGACCTGGACCCACTCGCGTCTCTCTTCCCACTCGATGGTGGACATGGAAGGTAGTCAATAGTCAGAAGGAAGGGGTCAACCTCCAATTGTCCATCGATGACCGCTCGGAGATCTGAGCCGTTCGACATGATACGTCGCTGAAGACGTCGATAGATCAAAGCTGAAGCGGTCTTCATCCAAGTGGAGCAAGTGGAGGCTGAACGCGGTACTCAACTGACGTATTGCGGGGATCTGGAAGGCGGGGTGAACCATGTGGAGATTCTAGAAGTCTGCCTGGTACACCACCGCTGACAGATCCAGAGACCAAGTAGCCGACACGCCGGCAACTTGTCAACGCGTGAGAGGAAGCGCGTGGAAAGTCGACAGGAGGCCCATGAAGGTCTTTCGCGTCGTGATCGAGAAATATGTCGGACTCTGGCGGCTTCAAGGTGATGGCAGCCGATGCAGGGCTGAGTTGCTGACCGTTGCTGATTGGCTCCTGCTGCTTACGGGTGGGTCGCACTTGCATCGTGAACTTTGGCTTGAGACCTGCATTTGAAGTCACAAGGCCACTACCTACATTTGCTTTGGCCCAGCCGTTGTGTCTCCACAACATGCGATCGCGAAGAAAGCGTTGCCCGTGACGCCGTCGTGATGTCGCAAGGGTTCGGACTTATGACGAGGATCCTCCGCTCGGACGAATTCGTCAATCACGAAACGGCCGAAAGCTGATCGAGCGCCTGTGATAAAGACTAACCAGCAGCAATCCACGCAAACATATTAGAGCCAAGCGTTACTTGACTCGAATCTGTAGACAGTCAACAGGACGTCTGTGTAATCACCAGCAATGACGACAGCAGCGGTCGCAGGAAGTACTGGCCTTGTGGTAAGTGCGAACACAATGAACTCGACATTGCCTCGAGACTTACAAGCGCAGGGCTCCAACATTCTCAGCCAGCTCCTCGCCCACCCCTCCTTCTCCTCCGTCTACGCCTACGCGCGCCGCGACATTCCCAACCCCACAGCCACACCCAAGCTGAACCCTCTCACATCGACCGACACATCAACATGGGCAGACATGTTCCCGCGCTCGCCAGCGCCCACAATCTTCTTCTCTGGCCTCGGCACAACGAAGGCGCAAGCCGGTAGTGTCGAAGCGCAGCGCAAGATCGACTATGATCTCAACCTCGCGCTGGCCAAAGCCGCCAAGGACGCCGGCGTCGACACATACGTGCTGATTAGCTCTGGGAGCGCGAATGCACAGAGCAGCTTTGCATACGTCAAGATGAAGGGCGAGCTGGAGGACAGCGTCAAGGCGCTGGGGTTCAGGCACACCGTTCTTGTGCGGCCGGGCCTGATTCTAGGCGGGAGACAGGATAGCAGACCTGCTGAGTTTGCGATTCAGAAGGTTGCTGGCTTGTTCAAGAGCGTGACGCCCAAGCTGACGGACTTTTGGGCGCAGGATGCGGCGACTATTGCGCGCGCGGCGGTAAATGCGGGGATGCAGTGCGCAGAGGGCAAGAAAGAGGAAGGCGTCTGGGTGCTGGGTCAAACCGAGATCAACGCGTTGGGCAAGGCGTAGGTCGATGATGGATCTACGCCCTAAGGAACCTGCAAGATGCTCAGAGAGGTGCCGTGAGCTTTGCGGTAGCCTGCGCTCATGTACTTTACTACTCGATACCCACAACCAGAATCCCTACTTGTCCGTTCAACCAGTATCATTGATTGAGTAACCAGCCACCAGGTTGCTGGAACCTCAAGGTCGCGCTGTCGTGCACCATTCGGAGCCAATGAGTGCACCCGGACCCTCAAACAGCGCCGAGGGCAGCCAATGACCGCACAACCAACTACTTTCTGTCGTGCAACCAACCAACCAGACCCTCCACAACCACGATTCCTCTCCAAGACTTCAGCAGTGCAAATCCAGCATTCTCTACGTCCTCTACACCCTCTACACTCACGCAAATAATTTGCCTCTCAGTATCGTATCACACCACCCATCTCACGCGATGTTCAGTTTCTGCCGTCGGTGGGCGCCGCACGCTCCAGGCTTTCCGCAGGATTCGCGCAACGATCACACCACTCTCTTGCGACACTTGCCCACGCCACGCAACAACACGATACCTTTGTTTCTATTCGTCCATTGTGCTGAAATCCTCCCCAATTCATCCAGATTGTCTACATTAGGCAGTGAGACAGGGTTAGGCACGCTCGGTTCTCGGCTGCCCCTGGCCCTCGCAGCTCGTAAGGCTGGTCGTTTGCTTAGCAGCGTCGCGGCAATCCTCCGGGCTGCTGCTGAGCAAACAGTGCCCATGGATTCTCAGGTGATGTTGGTGGTGCGATCGAATAGTAGGTAGCGGAAGAAACAGGATCGCACACATCCTGTAGGTACTCTTGTAGAATGTGAAGTCTTGATAAGTACATGCTTGTACTGCACCTATATCTCAACACCAACACAAACATAACCAGCATCTCTACTCAGCTACACATACACACAGCACACCAACTCAGTCTCCACGACCAGATAGACAACCCACTCAGCGCTCTCCAATCATCTCAGCCCGCCTCGCAAACCAGTATTCTCATCGAGCATCGACTCTCACAACCCAAATCACATCTTCAATATGCCCTCCGCCACACCTGTCCGCTCGATCATCCGCTCCTGGGCACGCAACATGACCGAGCCGCACCCGTTCGCGCGCAACCCCGTGAGCGTCAAGCCGTATCCCGCACAGTACAGCGTCATGTTCCGGAAACTGGGTCGGACGTCGCTTGTGTAAGTCTCCCCTAAGTCTTCCACCTTACTCTCTGTTCACTCCGTTCGCAACCGCTCCTTGCTGCCTCGGACGCATGCTGCCTCTATGCTCTTCGCTCCGCTCGACCATCGCTGACGCTCGCAGTTTCTTCCCCTGGTACGCCGTCGTGCTTGGCTGGCCGCTCGCTGCCGAGTGGGCGTTCAATGGCCGCATGTGACGGTTCCTTGCTGAGGGAGAGAGGACGCAGGCTGTAGAGAGAAAGCGTGAGGTTATACGGAACCTCGATGCGGGGGAAGTCAAGGAATTGATATTGAACATGCGGTGGGACGACTAGGACGCTGTCTCCTTGCTCAGATGGCATAGCGTGCATTACACAGCATGGATGGAGTTGGCGGCGTTTTGAGCTTTTGTGTGTGAGGGGAGGCCGTGGAGGGTGAAGCTTAGATACCGGACAGTACATTCTCTTTGCGTTCAACGATCTCTGTGTCTTCTTCGTCGTCGTGACAAAACCCGTGCTGTGTTGCAATGGCTCCCAAGGTTTACTGTCTTGCGTCCCTCATCTCGTCAGCGCAGTCAAGCATGATTCCTTCTTAGATGTCATAATACAAAGGATACTGTTCAGTTGTTCTTCAGTTACTACATTCGAATGCAATGTTGCTTTGTGCCGCCTTGCGCCTATCGCTCACGGTGCCTTCCTCATATTGCTTAAGGGGCCGCCTAGTTGTGCTTTCCCCCTCCACTGCTCCCACCGCCCTGCTTGTTCGGGCGCCCCGCTCCGGACGCCTTATCATTCGTTCCCTGGCTCGCTCCCCCAATCTCGGGATCATTCGCGTGGCTGACCTCGTGATTACCCGGGCTCACGTTCAAGCTGTTGTCGGCACCGCCAGCTTCTTTCTGGGCGCTGGCCTCGGCTGCCTCGGGAGAGGTCTGGTTCGGGTCAAAGGCGGCGTCGGTGTGCGCAGCGGCGTCGTCGGACCCGGACTTGGAGTACTCGTTTGAGGTCGTCTTGAGCGAGTCTTTGTCTTCGGCGCCCTTTTGCGCGAACAGAGGGCGAGAGGTGCTGAGGAAGCGCGGCTGGATAAATTGGGTGCGTGTGGCGCGTGCCAGCGAGCGGGTGGGTTGGAGGCGGAACATGGCGACGTGTGGTTGTGTGGTGTTGGTGCGTAGAAGTAGGTTCTGTCGAGGGTTAGAGAACGTCTGTAGGACTGATACTGATGATCGCTTACGCTTCAAATGAGATGACTGGTCGAGGGTGCAATTGGAGTCTGGGAAGCTGTCAGGGCGAGAGTTGACGTCTTTGAAGCTTGTGTAGCTGAGCTCGAGCTCCCACGAACTTATGACGTCAAAGCCGCACAGACACTTTTCTTATGGGGCATCATTGAGACGTCTGCATAATACCAGCAAGGGAGATATCCGAATGAGAGGCTCCTACTCATGCGAAAAGCTGACAGAGTATCTCGCAGCCAAGGTACAGGACCTTTGCTGACGCGCGGGGAGGCAGCTTCGTCTCCGATCCAGCCTCGGAGATGGCGTCTAGATCCGAGCCCATTGAGCGAAACCCGTTATTCATCAGGCAGCACCATCACGTTTCAGCAGAGCTGATTGGCAACGAAAAGTGAATTTTCAGGGAAGGAAGGTGCTTGTCCGTTGGATCCGGGTATTATAAGTCTGGGACGATTGAGCTGACAGCACAAAGAGTTTTCTTGTCGCTGAATACCCCGCCAGAGGTTCTTCAGCAGTCTACGTTCACTACCCACCTCAACCCATTCCACTGCCTGCGACTCATCGCAAGAACCTTCACTTGCACTGCTCTCAGCTAGGCAGTCGGCAACGAGCAATCCATGGTGAGCAAACCGCTTCACTGACACTTCGACTTGTATCTGCAGATGTGCTGACGCCGTTCTGTACGATAAGGCATCCCATCGCAAGCTGCTGCCGTTCTGGCGATCGGGCGGAACCGACCATCACGTTTGAGCGTCTGGCTCCCACTTTCGAGCTCAACAGCACAACGACTCGCAAGATTGCCGGAACAGAACGACAGCCCAGAACACTTCAACATGGCTGTCTCCAGTTGGATCCCTCCGCCGCGTCCGGACCCCGAAACATTGCGCAACCCTCTACCGTTCGAGCCATTCCCACTTGGTCAGATACGCAGTGGCAAGATCAAGAAGTCCCTTGCCAACGGGCGCATCGAAACTGCAATCTTCAAGACCAATATTCCAGGACCCATTGTCGTCACGGAGAATGGAATCATTGGTGATGAACATGCGTACGAGCCACACCGCAGCCCAGACAAGGCGCTCCTGCATTACTGCACTTCCCACTACGATGAATGGTCACGGGAAATTCCAGCCTCAGAAGCACATTTTAGACCCGGCGCTTTCGGCGAGAACATATTCAACGCAGAGGTCAGCGAACAAAATGTGTGCATCGGCGATCGCATGGCCATTGGCGAGATCATTGTCGAGGTCACTGAGCCGCGAGCGCCATGCTACAAGCTCAACCACCGTTTCGAGGTCAAAGACATGGCCAAACGCACGCAGACGCTTTTCCGGACAGGCTGGCTGTACCGTATCATCAAGCCCGGTACCATCGCTGCCGGGGACGCGGTGCGACTACTGGAACGGCCGCACCCAGACTGGACCGTGGCGAGGGTCGAGTACTATCTTTTCCTCGAAACCGACAATGTGGAGAAGATGAAGGAGATTGTTGAGATTCCGCAGCTTGGTTGGGAGATCAAAGATAAGTTCCGCGCCCGGCTAGCAAAGGGCACTACCGAAGATCAGAACGGTCGTATGTATGGCGAACCAGCCGACGCAATGGACGCCTGGTACGAATGCCGCATCATCTCAAAGCGCGCAGAATCCAGCACCGTCACATCGTTCACCCTCGAGACCATCGATGCGCCACCCAGCCCGTCAGCTGTCGAGCCTGGTAGCCACGTGCGCCTCAAGCTCGGTGGAAAGCTCGTCCGCGCGTACTCCGTGACAGGCGGGACAACAGCCCGCTTCAGTCTGGGCATCGCTCTCTCGGCCACAAGCCGCGGAGGGTCGAAGTACCTACACGAGAACGTGCACGTCGGATCCGTCATCACTGCGAGTCGCATAACTAGTTCCTTTCCGCTTGCGCCTACCGCAGATACGCACATCATCATCGCAGGCGGTATCGGCATCACCGCCTTTCTCGCTGCCTTAGATCATCTCCAGGAGACCAAGGAGGACTTTCATCTGCACTACGCTGTCTCTGCCGAAATCCCTTTTCAAGCGCAGATCGCGAAGCTGAGCAAGGAGCGTGTCACGATCTACAACAAATCCGAGGGTCTGCGCATGGATCTGAAAGCCATCCTCGGACACGCAGACAGCCGCACACACATCTACACCTGCGGTCCGGCGCGACTAATGGACGCCGTTGTTTCCACTGCACAATCTTTGCATATCGAGGATAAGCAGGTGCACATGGAGCAGTTCACCGTTATCACGTCTGGGGATCCGTTTATCGCGGAGCTGCAACAGAGTAAAAAAGTCGTTGAAGTTGGGCCGCAGCAGACGTTGCTGGATGTGTTGAGGGAGGCGGGCTTGGATGTGGATAGCTCGTGTGAGGTGGGCAACTGTGGGACATGTAAAGTCGATGTGGTAGATGGGAGGGTCGAGCATAAAGGGACGGGTTTGATGGAGGAGGAGAAGTGTGGGGTGATGCTAGCTTGTGTGAGCAGAGGTATTGGGAGGATTGCGTTGGATCTTTGAGTGCATCGAGGATTGCCGTGGGACTGGACAAAGACGCAAATGTCATGAAATCGAGGTCAGTCTCTCCGCAATCCTTTGCAACCTTGCGAGTTGCTACATATGGATAACACAGTTTGCGTCTGCTATGATATCTTGCTGTTGTCGAAAATGAAAGCGGAAGGGGAAAGTGAAGGGGCAAGCGCTGCTGGTACCTCCCTCCTGACATTCCCACCCTAGCGATACTTTTTGTTCAGCACTTGACAATTGGATCTTGATGACCTTTGCGTCATTCAGAACACCTTTAGCCTATTCTTCAGCCGAGTTTCTCGCCACAACAAAAGGTGGCACAAGTGAAAGTGAGCAGCAACAAGGCGCGTTTGTTTGTTTTCCCTCTTTGTACTCTCCTCCATCGACCACCCCTCCCTCCACACACCACCACCTCGCACCTTTTACGCAACGTTCTGACGGCGATTGTCACATCAAACCTGAAGATGTCGAAGAAGTGATGGATTGTGCGCCAAGCACGAGCAATACAGGAGCTCAAGGACGAAGAAGCACAGCACGACGAGCAAGCGAGCGGGAGTAAGCAGATAGCTACCAGTGGTGCTGTGAGTGATCACTCGCTGACACAAAGCCCAGATAAATATCCACGTCACGGAATCTTGAGAGTTGATTCCGAATTCCCAGCAGGTTCACCGCCCGCCGAAGTATTAAGAATGTCAGAAGACGACCCTCCAACATATCGTCAACGCACGGTCACTGAACAAACCCTTACGAGAGGTTACGTCGAAGATATCGAGGGTGACTGGGATGTCGGCGATGTGCTCGACGTATTCTCAGAAGTCTTGATGTCGGAATATGGCCGCAGGGAGGTTGCTGTGAAGACTCCCTTCTGCTATATCAGTTGGCCAGCACCGTCAAGATGACTCCAGGGTACTCCGCGAAGGTCACATTTGAAAGTTCGAAGAGGATGAAGGCGAGTGCGTATAGTCCCAGGTGCATCACGGTTCATGATACGAGGGTGTCAGACCTCTTTTCGAAGAAGGGGGAAAGTAACACCGGCCTGCGACCGAGAGCCGTCATTCACGCGTCTGTAGTGTGACCGAAGCAGCTGGAACTCACAAGGAAAAGCAGCCAGTGGGTAAATCGGGTACAGCCAAGGCCACATTACCTCGCCTAGGATCCTCTAAGAGTCGTGGAAAGAGGTGACGGGCAGGAGTTGAGGAGGAGGCCGAACATGACGACAATGCAGAGAACGCATCAGTGCATTCCTCTAAACGATCCCGCCCACAACCAGACGTGGATGATGATGATGCTCCTCCATCTGAGCAATTCGACAATGTAGCGATCGGGGCCACCCCGTCAGTCATGCACAAGACTACCACTGTTCGGCCACGACGACCGAGTGAGGCCGCATCTGATATCCGCCGCGGAGTGCATCGCTCTGACTCCATGCCGGAGGTCGCGAGCTGGCAACCATATGGAAATGTTAGGGCCCAGCAGCGACAGCGCTCTCATCGTGTCTTGCCTTGGGGCGGACGAGCTTCTGGCCAGGTTCAAGCTGCGCGACCTGCCACGGCTGTACAGCAACAAGGAGATGAACAGCAGGCCGGCAACAACGAGCAGGACGAAGAGGAGCAGCAGGTACTGGCTGACCTTGAGGCACATGCTGCACAGCTAGGGGTCCCGGCTGCCGACGTGAACGTTGGAGATCTGTCTCATCTGACTAATGCACAACGTTTGATCCTGTATAGGATTCGTTTAAGAGAGATGCAACAGTACGCCGCTAACACCGCCAACCTGGTTCGTCGAGAAGAGAGCCTAGCCGAGACTAACCGACAACAGAATTGCAGAGACGGAGATAGGGATTTAGAATGGGGAGGTTCAAGGTTCGTGGTCAATGAGCTATCGACCAAGGCCTTTGCTTGGAACGAAGTCGTTTGACGGTTCTGTCTTGTGGAATCAAGCCAGCGAAATACCACGTGGACGATGACATGTACCAATGCAACAAGCGAGACAATCACGCTGTGTCAGACTTTCTCTTTGCCCTCTCGTGACCTTTCAAGAAGCAGCTGTGGCAGTCTTTCGCCAAGTCGGGCACGAGATAGCTAAGCTTTCCGAACAGACGGAGACGGACGAAGGACCGTTGATCTCCACCTCACTAGTGCAAATCAACGTTGGTGTTTCTAGACTACGCTCGCTCGGTGAAGCCAGATCTCACCTTGATGGTGACATTTGGTGGCTGCCTGAACACAGCAGCAATCTGACCTCAAGCCTCGCGCGGGCGTCCTCTCATCTCGCGAACAGAACCGAATGAAGAAAGAACATTTCGTCCGCGGACGAGCTCGAATGTCATTTGATTGCAGAAGGATGGTACGGAGTTCAAAGGCGCGGGGCAACGATGCAACCGACCGTGTCGCGCACGGGCCAGCCCGGACGGTCTCTTCCCGTGCGGCATCCACATCATCGAAGAAACGAGAGGCGTCGGGAGCTATGTTAGAAGGGCCTGCCTCGCGTGAGGCTTGCGTCCACGTCTCTTCATCTTTCCTTCGTCATCAGTATCTACACGAACTGAGATCTCCGTGTCCAAATCCTGAGGGGCTCGGTGCGCATTCTTTGTGACGTTGACGATCTGGCCTTGAGCCACAGCCTTACGTCTTGGCCAATCCCGTGCCACACTTTGTCACGAATCACCACCAACGATGGCGATACCCAAGCGCGCACTCCTGCTCTCTTCGTGCGCACTCACGTTCTTCAGCAAGAAGTATGCGCCAGGGTCACCTCTTACTCAGGGCGGGTTCGTGAAGACCGTGCTTGCGCTCTTTGCGATCCAGTATTTTGCGCAAGCCTTCTACAGAGTTTTGATTTACCCGTTCTTTTTGAGTCCGCTGAGACACCTGCCGCAGCCACCTGTACGTTCTATGTCTCCGCTCTTACTTTGAGGGTGTCGAGTCGAGCTTCTAGCTGACGAATATCAGAACGCACACCCAATCCTCGGCCACTTTCCGCGCATCTTCCGTGACCCATCAGGAGAGCCCCAGCGTGATTGGATCGACAACGTGCCGAATGATGGCGTGTTGTACTATCGCTGGCTGTTCAATGAGAGCCGTGTACTTGTGACTAGTCCCAAGGCGCTGGGTGAGGTGCTTGTGCAGAGGAATTATGAGTTTGTTAAGCCCGCAAGAATTAGGAAGGGGTTGGGGAGGCTGTTGGGTGTAGGCATTCTGCTGGCGGAGGGAGATGAGCATAAGGTGCGTTCGATGACTTTCGCTGAGAGCAAATTGGACCGCGGCTAATATTCTGCAGCGCCAAAGAAAGCTGTTGATGCCAGCTTTTGCGTTTCGTCATGTCAAGGATTTGTACCCTATCTTTTGGGGCAAGAGTCAGGAGATGACAGATCGCATCATCAAGACTACGGACCGAGCTTCAGATGGATCAGTCGTCATTGAAGTCCGTGACTGGGCTTCACGCGCGACACTGGATATCATTGGCTCAGCAGGCATGGGCAAAGACTTTGACTCGCTCATGAATCCCGAGAATGAGCTGTTCCAGACGTACAAAAAGATCTTCTCCAGCAACCGCGGGGCTCAGGTCGTTCAGCTGCTACTCGGCATGCTACCCCATTGGGTAGCCGTCAATCTGCCACTCAAACGCAACGACGAGATCGGCCAGGCCATTGGTACCATCAAGAAAGTGTCCCGTGATCTCATCGCCACGAAGCGCGCCCAGCTCGAGCGCGGCGAGAAGCCGTCCCACGACATCCTCTCTGTCGCCATGGAGTCTGGCGGCTTCACAGACGAAGACCTTGTAAACCAACTCATGACCTTCCTCGCCGCAGGTCATGAAACCACCGCCAGCGCCATGTCCTGGGCCATCTACTGCCTCTGCAAGCACCCCGAGACACAAACCCGTCTGCGTGAAGAACTTCGCTCCCAGCTCCCCGCGCTCTCGGACCCCAGCGCGCAGATCTCAAGCACCGACATCGACCGACTGCCGTATCTCAACGCTGTTCTGAACGAAACAATGCGCATCTTCCCTCCTGTCCCCCTCACGATGCGCGAAACCGCAAATGACACAACGATCTGCGGCGCTTTCGTACCGCGCGGAACGACAGTTGTGATCTGCCCCTGGGCTATCAACACGTCTACTCACCTTTGGGGCGAAGATGCGCGGTCTTTCAATCCTGATCGTTGGCTTGGCAGTAATGCCAACTCCGGGGGTGCGGAGAGCAACTATGCGATCACGACGTTTTTACATGGACCGAGGAGCTGTATTGGAAAGGAATTTGCAAAGGCGGAATTTGCTTGCCTTGTGGCGAGTTTGGTGGGGAGGTTTGAGGTTGAGTTCGAGGAGGGGCATTGGGAGTTGAAGATCCAGGGTGGCATTACGGCGAGACCGAAGGGTGGGTTGAGGGTCAGACTGAGGGAAATTGGAGACGTAGAGAAAGTGTAAAGAGGACTGGCAAACTCAGTGGTGTGACGTTGAATCAACATGATTTCTATCCGGGTGTGGATACAACTTGGTCGCATTGTAAGATGAGTGGGGTTTCTTCTTTAGAATCGTCGGTATTATATCAGTTGGCAGGTATGTTGTTCGTGTCACACCTAGATGCTTGCCACGTCCGCTTGTTGCTGTCGTTGGGGCGACGATCGTGTAGCGCGCCGTTGTCTTCGTGTGTGTGTGTTCCCTCTTTGTGGCAATGGATAACAAGTACTCGCCCTCTCTGTTCATACTGTGCACAGCTACAGGTACACCTCTGCTGCCAATTTGATGCACAGTCTTTGAACACGCAAGGAAAATGTATTGACTATCCTAACTGTGTATAAAGGTCCTTGCGTCATTCATGCCGGGCCTGAGATCCAGGCCTACGATTCCGTCGTATATGCTATCAACCAATCAGGCGCTCTCATTGCTTCGAAGCATTGCGGGCCCATTGAACTCCCATGTCGGGGGGTTCGATGGTGAAATGCTGGATGCGGTGAGCATTTAGCTACTGGGCCTCTGAAGCCGTTCGCTCAGATCTTTCCTGACTATATATTAAACGACCCACAGACAACGTGTTGAACCATTTACACTCCTCACAGATCTACTTGGTGCGCACTAAATCAGAATGGTACATCACTCCCTACCTCCTGATCCTGGATTACATAGAGATCTTCGAAGATGCCGGATTGCACCGCTGTTTACAAGCTGCCCTTCAACCGAGTTCGTGATGATTTGGTCAACACAGCCAAAAGATCACTCCTCGGGCATGATGGGAGATTATACCCAGGTAGTGAAGGCTCCGTGGAGCATGGCGATGAAGGATTCGCACACACTCGACTTCCAGTGCGTAGCATCGTTGCTCGCTAGTCACCCAACGGGCTCTGTAACACTCCCTTCAACGTTCGAAGATCCCTTAAGTATTCAAAACCCGCAAGCTAGGGACGTAAGTAGGGCGGTAGTTAGGAAAACTTATAAGTGTAAGTCTTTCACATATAGCTATTTCTATGGTTGAATTTTAAATCTTATATAGCTTCTAAATAACTGCCTATAGTACCTGAATAGGAATATCAATGTCTGATAGACTTGGTTATTATATATTAATGACGAAGACTCTATATACTATAAATTCTGCTTATAAGCAGGCGCAGTTTTATCTTACTATAGTCTTGATTTACACACAATTAGTGTTGACATACTTTGATAACTCAACGTTCGAAGAAGACCTTTGAGCAGCCATTCAGGGACGCCAAGAAGTTTCAGTGTACTTCGAGTTAGGCCGCTGATGCCAATTACCAACGATACGTGTACTTCATCGAGGTCCCGATAGGCATTCAAAAGATGACCAGGGGAGTGGCGGGAATGCTGTTCTTCGGCTATGGGGATGAGCACAGAAAAGTTATTGCACAAGCCAAGCTTGTTCGCAACGACAAGATGGAAGAGTTTACACAGCTTGGTCTTGACAAGTCTTCGTCCCAGGCGTGAGCAAATGGTTGACTTACTGGAATGATGAGTTCAACGAACACGAAGCCAAGGAGCAGTTGCGTCAACAAGGCAAGGCCACTAGCCATGTCTCTCGTGCTCTAATCTAGCGCGCGAGCGGCATCAACTTCTTCCCCTCATTCTCGCTGGACATCGCAGAGTGCCCTCGCGCCACAAAATGAGGCTTCACGAACGAACTGCAGACTGTTGCCAAGCAACAAGCTAAGCGTCAAGCAGAAGCGCAGCAAGCTGCCGATTCAGCTTTCAACCCTCGAGGCTGGATATCACATCACATCTCAAGTCCTTAGCACAATCACCGAAGACAACGAAGCGAGGAAACACTCGTAACATTACCACTGTCAATCCAGCGAATCTACTTCAGACGACTCCCCAGACGTCGACTCTCCCGTCGACGTCGGGTCTTTCCTAGCATCGGCACGCGCTCCACCTCCGCCGTCCTCACCCATTGCGCCGCTACTAGTAGGCTCACTCTCGGAAGACGATGCGTAAAAAGGGGGATCTCCACGGTGAAGCCCATGATGTTCCATGGCTGATGCATTGCCTTCCTGCACCCTGGACGTACTCGGATCACTCGCAGACGCTGGTGCGTGAGATTCGCCGAAGGTGATGGCTTTGCCTTTGCCCTTGTCCATCTTCGTGAAGCCGCGCTTGATTGCCGGGACGCCCCCAGGTGTCGATGCATGGCTATTTGAAGGACCAGCTTTGACACCGGAGGTAGTCGATACACTGGCTTTACCCTTCCCTCTGTCCAAGATGGTGGCTTGACTCATGGCTGCGAGAGCAGCTTCGTCCACATCGTTTGCTGAGCATGGTAGAGAAAGGCCAGGGTCGATCGCAGGGCATTTGTTGAGATTGGCGGGTCCGCCGGCTTTCGGCGCAGCCTGGAGGTTTTTTGACGGTGTTTGGCAAGATGCCTTCGTCGCGAATCTGTGACAGTGACTTGCGCGCTGTTCCCAACGGCAGAAGCTCTCTCGGCGTGCGTTGCGCGCTTGCCTCACCGCCAGCTGTTTTTGGGACAGGAATGGCCGGCGATCCATTCTCCGTTTCATAAGAGTACATGCCACGAGGCTGAGTTGGGAACTCTTCGGCTGGAGGTACACGGACATTTTTGGATTGAGATGCTTTGATGAAGGTGCTCACTTCCGACTCGCTTGCATGTAGCTCACGTAGAAGCCAGTCGTTCTTGAGCGCCGCAAACGCACCATGTCCACGTCGAGATGGTTCCCCCGTCTCCTCTCGAGTAGGACTATTTCGACCGGAAGCGCGTCGCTGAGTGCCTCCAGGGCCGACCCTGGTGGGCGAGATATCTTTAGAGTCGCGTTTCGTCGAAGGCCTCCAGGCACCATCAGAAGGCTTGCCGTGCTTGAAATAAGAGACCTCGTCCTGCTCCTCTGAGGGCCTCCTATGGTCGTTGCTAGGCTTACCCAAGTAGACGAATGATGGGAAAGTCCTGGCGGTCCAAGGCTACTGGAGCGCCCAATCTGCTGGCATGACAAACCCGCTGTCCTTGAAGTCGCGCTGGAGGTAGTCAGTGAGAGCGTCGAGCCTCTTGCGTTGCACATGCAGAGTTCCTAGTCGGACATCCTTCTCCCGTTGACTCATGGAACTCTTTATCGAGGGCGCTTTGAGCGTGGAGGTCTTCAGCGTATTCGACGCGTCCGCATTCTCCAGCGTGGGGTACCGGGGATCGCCGTAGCCCTCTGCGGTAATTGTGAATCGCTGCACCTTATTCGGCGGAAGCTCGCCAATTAACACAAACAGGAGTTCTGGCTGGAGTGATCGGACGAGAATGTTGCAAGTTTCGGCCTCGATGGTGAGTGTCTCAAGAGGTGGCTTTAGGCCGTTCTGCTGTGCTGCTTCTGCGTCTTCCCTGGCGGAGTCCTTTCGTGGGTCCGGTGCGGATTGCGTCTGGCGGCCGATGCAATGCTCTTTCCATGCTGCAGAAATGAGTGCCGCTTGGTCGCGAAGCTGCTTGATGTCGACCGGTGTTGAATAAGCGAGCAGATTGCCGTTTGGTGACATCAAGCTACGTCTGTCAGAAAGGACTTGGAGGCAGTAGCCGGGCCAACCTACAGCAACCGTGGGTAGAGCTTCTCGTTGACATTCTTCGTGAGCCACTCGCTCACTTTGATGATGTCTATCATTGGGCCGTCCTTATGTGTCTGCATCGTCAGCAGCTGTAGGCGGGCGCACATGCGCAGTCCTCCGTATGGATGATGTTGTTGATTTGGCTCAGTCATAGCGATGGATAGACCACAATGTGTGAAGAATAGCGATGGCGAGGATGAGGCGGTGGTAGCCGTGTGGTACAGAGAGGTTGTGGTAACGTATGAGGTCACGTACCTGAATCAAAGCACTCACTATACCACGAAATAGCGCGCACTGGCGTACTCGCCCAGCACTGCGAATGCTACTGCTGAACACCACAGTTGATTCTAGCAAGAGGGTATATGAAGTGAGGAGGGCAAGTTGATGTTTGGGATATCGCGACCAGCCACAATCTTGGAAAGAGCTTTGACCAGGCTGCTAACTTCCGCGTCACGTGCAGCTTCTGGCGGCGCAAAACTCATTCGATATTCCTGCAGTCTTCATACAGAGCATCTATCAGGGCACAAATGATGCTTAGCAAATCGCTGACTACTTCCCATTTTCGAAAGTCCCGGCTTGTACTTCATCTCTCCAGGCGCGAGAAAGCACTTTGATCAAGTGCAATGTGCAAATGCGCGACATCAAGACGTTCTATGGACGAGCAGTCGTGCATATGTCACAGTGTTGCTAGCGCGTGGTGCGGTCATAGCCGACTCGGTGGGGTAATTTGTGTTTATTGATTGGATGATGACATCAATCTTTTCGGACTTCTGGAGGTCTTAACTCCCCTCCAATTTGCTCTCTACAGTCAATGTTGTTCCTACGACAAGCTTTAATCAGAACACCGCGAGCAACACTCTCCTTCGCAGCTCCAAAATATCGAATAAATAGCAAGCCGCTTAGCAGCTTTCGAGCATTAGCAACCATGGCGACCGACCCCACCCGCTACAAGCTTAACCACTCGATGTGAGCACCTTCATGGCTATCATCTGCAGCTTCACCAGCCATTGGCTGCCGAGACATTTACTTACCCATATACAGGCTTCGCATCAAGGATCCCAAGCGTAGCGTCGAATTCTACGAGTTCCTGGGCATGAAGCTTATCAACAAGCTGCCGAACCCTGACGCCAAGTTCGACCTTTATTTTCTCGCGTACGACAGTCCCAAGGCTGTGTCCCACGGCAACCACTGGACCGACCGCGAGGGCATCGTCGAGCTCACACACAACTACGGCACCGAAGACGACCCGAACTACAAGATCACCAACGGCAACACAGATCCCTACAAGGGCTTCGGCCATCTCTGCATATCGGTCGACAACCTCCAGGCTGCCTGCCAGCGCCTCGAGGATGCAGGTTACAAGTTCCAGAAGAAGCTCACAGACGGGCGCATGAGGCACATTGCCTTCGTGCTGGACCCTGATGGCTACTGGGTTGAGGTCATTGGACAGAAGCCTCTGGAAGAGACCGAGAGCGTCAAGGACACCGACACTGCTACATACCGCATGGTGAGCGCCGTGTTACCTGCTTCTGCTCATCGCTAACACCGCCAGAACCACACCATGATTCGCGTCAAGGACAAGGATGTCTCTCTCAATTTCTACCAGGACATCCTCGGCATGAAGCTCAAGCGCACCTCAGAGAGCCCCAACGCAGGCTTCAACCTCTACTTCCTCGGTTACGGCGCGGACGCTCCTGAGCAGACCGCAAACGGCGTGAACCCTGTGGCAGACAGCGAGGGTCTGCTCGAGCTCACATGGAACTATGGCACCGAGAAGGATGCCGACTTCAAGTACCACAATGGCAATGACGAGCCTCAGGGGTTCGGTCATATCTGCATTACGGTCGACGATCTGGATGCTGCCTGCGCTCGCTTTGAGGAGAAGGGTGTCAACTGGAAGAAGAAGCTCACCGATGGCAGAATGAAGAACATCGCCTTTGTGCTTGGTATGTGACACGTTGCTGTATTTCCACACCAATGCTAATGATGTGTACAGATCCCGACAACTACTGGATTGAGGTTGTGCAGAACGAGAAGCTCAAGACACGGAGCAATTGGTAAACAGCATTGGCAGCTATCATGCATAAATCCCACTCAGCAAACAATTGCCCCCCAATTAAAGCTAGCCACATTGTGTGCGACCTGATGCAATGCACGAAATTTGCACATTACAACGATGAATCAACACTCAGAGGCTGTTCTCTACGGATTTTCAATCACTTTCGTTCTTACTTTGTCTCCGGTCAACTATGGCCATTACACCGTGCTTGATGTCATGGACTGCCTACCGTCACCGCCGAAGCTCCCTTTGAACCTACCGAACATATGGTCGCGGCGCGCTTCCCCACGAATGCGGGGGCGGGGTAGCTTGAAGCTAACCATACCAAGTTACCCTCATCATAGAAGCCAACAGCTGGTGCAGTGCACAATGAGCTCACACGAAGCAGTGTCCAGTAGCGGCGCTTCAATCTTCCGTGTAGCTCGACGTGCAGCTAAAAGATGGATCGCCCGCAGTACCACACACTCAATCCCTCTTACATTACCTCACCACAGACTTCAGCGCTACCTTCTTGACGAACTCAGCATGGCTATCATGGCAGTCCATACCAGACCGAAAATTCTCATACCAGAGAAAGTCTCCGCAGATGGCCTGGCACTGCTTCAAGATCAGTTTGAAGTACACGAGAAGAAGGGCCTAAGTCCTGAACAGTTGAAAGACATTATTGGCGACTATGAAGCTCTTATTGTCCGTTCTGAGACTCAGGTGACAGCAGACTTGCTCAACGCTGCAAAGAAGCTCAAAGTCGTTGCACGTGCTGGTGTCGGCGTTGACAATGTTGATGTCCAAAGCGCTACTACACATGGCATCATCGTTGTGAACTCACCTAGTGGCAATATCAATGCTGCTGCAGAGCACACTGTCGCTTGTGCGTACCCAAAGCAACACAGAATGTCCAATGCTGATCAGAAAAGTGCTTATGGCTGTGGCTCGCAACATCGGTGACGCGTCCCAGAGTATCAAGAATGGCAAGTGGGAGCGCAGCCGGTTGACTGGCGTCGAAGCAAAGGGCAAGACGCTCGCAATCGTCGGCTTGGGAAAAGGTTCGTGACATACAAAGTGATCTGTGTCGAATTGGCTAATGAGAATTCCAGTCGGGCTCACGGTTGCCCGCATTGCCAATGGCCTGGGCATGCGACTCATCGCATACGACCCTTACGCGAACCCAAACCTCGCTGCTGCTGCATCAGTCACTCTGAGATCAAGTCTTGCGGAACTGCTTCAAGAAGCGGACTTCCTGACGCTGCATACACCGCTCATCGCATCCACCAAAGGCATGATCGGTAAAGCCGAATTAGCAACAATGAAACCCACAGCCCGCATTCTTAACGTCGCTCGAGGCGGTATGATCGATGAAGATGCCCTCGTTGAAGCTCTCGATGCGGGTACCATCGCCGGCGCAGGGATCGACGTCTTCACATCCGAACCACCGAAGCCAGACTCCTCAGCAAGCAGCCTAATCGCCCATCCCAAAGTCGTCGCAACACCACATCTCGGCGCCTCAACCAAAGAAGCCCAAGAAAATGTCTCCATCGACGTGTGCGAGCAAGTCGTCCTCATCCTGTCGGGCGAACTGCCCCGCAGTGCCGTCAATGCACCTCTCATCCTCCCAGAGGAATACCGCACCCTGCACCCCTTCGTCTCGCTAGTCGAAAAAATGGGCAGCCTATACACCCAGCACTACTCCAGCAAACGTACTGCCTCCTTCCGCACAACTTTCGACCTGATCTACGAAGGCAAGCTCGCCAACCTAAACACCACTAAACCGCTCTTTGCAGCGCTGGTCAAAGGGCTGCTGACGCCCATCACATCTTCCGATGGTCTGAACATCAACATCGTGAATGCCGAGTTGCTAGCCAAGGAGCGCGGGATCCTGATCAACGAGCAGCGCTCCCGCGAGAACGTCGAGGATAAACCGTACAGCAGTTTCATCACCCTGCGCGCACGCGCAAGCCGCTCAACTTCATCCGCGCGTGGCGGAAGCCGCGCCACCAGTCCGGCTGCGAGCCGCAGCCTCAACTTGGCCCGCGTCGACACGCATCAAGGCACCTCTCAGGCTGCGCCGGCAGAGCAGGATCAAATCATCCAAGGTTTTGTCTCGGGCACCAAGCCCTTCATTTCCCGCCTCGACCGGTTCAAGGGCGAGTTTGTACCGCAGGGCACGTTACTTATCTGTCGCAACTTCGATTCTTGCGGCAAGATTGGGTTTGTGGGGAATTTGCTGGGTAAGGCGGGGGTTAATATCAATTTCATGAATGTTGCGCCGTTGGATGTGGATGACGAGGAGGTTGCAAATGGCAAGGGGCCGGAGGGGAGCAATGAGGCGCTGATGATTCTCGGGGTGGATAGGCCGGTGGGTGAGAATGTTGCGAGGGCGTTGATTGGACCTGAGGGGGTGCTGGAGGCTAGTGTTGTTACGCTCTGAGTGATGCTGGGAGTGCACGGTAAACAGCATAATTAGATGAATAGTAGGGCTCGAGAATGCCTGAGTGAACATGATATTGTAGAAATACCCATCTGGCTACTACGTAGCGGTTCGTACCAATCATCTGGTTGATGAATGCAAGCTTTGCAGGTGCTGCTAGATGTTGAAACGGCGCGCTCTTGCCTGCTTTCTACAGTTGTGACTGTTCACTTGTTGGCTCCCATTCTCTTGCATCGTGTCGTTGCTGATCCGTATTTCAACATGTTCTGCATCAGTGTCATCCTCTGTTCCTCCCGAGCCATGATCTGCGTCTATCGAATCATTACTCCCGCCTTCAGGGTCATCGTCCTCGGGTTTCTCAGAGTCGTCGAGTGGGAAAGCCCCTGGAACCAACATCCTGCCAGATTGTGATTTCCCGGCGCTGATAAGCGCGTGGTCGACTTCTCTCGGGGTGATACTGTCCAGTAATGCCTGGAACGCAAAACCCAAAGCTTCTGGTGGATCGCCTTCGCCGTATACTGGCGGCGGACGTGTGTCAAACCAGTACCAATACGCATCAAAGGTGTCATCATCCATGACAATATCGGTCAGCTTCGCGTCTGTCAGTAGACGCATCGTTGCAACGTCTCCGTAGCGAGCCGCACTGAAGATGACCTCGCTGTATGTCCCGTCCTTATCTGTCCAATGGTGATTGGCACTTACAGAATGCTTGAGAAGCACTGCCAGCACACCATGATTTCTACGTCTAATTACGTGGTCGATAACACATAGATTCGCTGAATCTTTCGCATCGATGTCAGCTCCATAGGAAAGAAGCAATTCCATGTGTCTGGTGGATGCCGAGACGGTTGCCTGGTGAAGAAGAGAAAGGCCAAGATTGTCGATGTGATTGGCGTTGGCCCCAGCGTTCAGGAGAATCTCAACCTTCTCAGTCTTGAAGCATGGATCACAGAGTGCGTGATACAAAGCAGTGATGCCATTGTCATCCTCCAGCTCGAGATCTGCACCTGCTTGTATGAGTATGTCGCATGCTTCCGCAGATTGAGCTGAGCAGACAGCCCACATCAGGATTGTCCCGCCGCTCTTGGAACGAGCATTAACGTCGGCTCCTGCATCGATCACGGCCCGGATCGTTTCTGGCCCGGAGCACAACGCCGCCCAATGAAGGAGGGTAGAACCGTAGTGATCCCTGAAAGAAACCGCTCCAGGGGTTTGCTCCAGACGAAGTTGCAGTTGCTCTAGTGTGCCGTCAATGACTAGCTGATGACAGGGTGAAAGCCTGACATCGGCTCTTATCTCTTCAAAGATGTCGTGATTGGGGTTCAAGCTGCGCGAATTCTAGAAGCTAGTCAGGAACATGCTCTCAGCGAGGGATCTAACGATTATTAGTCACCTGCCTGTTATGCGTGATGTGGGACACGTACATGCCATTGTGATCTCGATGGCTTGGGTCGGCGCCATTTTGCGAAAGCATGGATATAGTATCGATGTCTCCGTACGGCAAAGCAAGCTAATCAGTTTATTACCTGTCGGAAGAGGAGGGGGACGAGAACTCCCTTGCAACGCGGTGCACTGTAAGTTCCATGCTATGATGATGTCAAAAGAGCGTATGTCCTTTCTTGTCATGAATCTCATCAAGTTCTCAGCGTCTCTTGAACGCAGGCATACTATAACATTGAGTTGCTCGATGTTGTCTCGCTTGATTCCATAATCGCGTGAAGCTGAGTCCTCGCGATAGTCTCGGCGCCATCATACAGTGAGCCGAAGACCATCTAACGGGTGTTCGCACTGTCTGTGCTGTGCCGCGTGGTGTCGTCCGCAACAATGACAACGGGGATGATGTCGCGCGGGCCAGCCGTTTGGGACGAGGCTTCTGTGGGGCATCTTATCAGATCTCCGAGCGCCGCGCCTTCCCCGCAATCACCGAGACTGGAAGCGGCGTGCTATGGCGTGATAGACGCTAAAACAATTTCTGGTCGCAACAACGCGACAAGCCGCGCCTGTAGGGCTCTCGCCCGAAGAACTATACCAAAGCCGCCAATCATGGCGCCAGCAATCAATGATGCATTCCTAATCCTGCTCGGCTGGACATCTGCCGATGTCGCTGGAGTTCGGCGCGTTCTGGATATAGAGGCGTGGGCTCAACTTTCTGCGTTCACCCACATTTCCCCGCGGTGAAACGTCGAAGAGAGATTGCGCCGGCTTCTCTCATACCACAGGAGGGAGTCTCACAGATCTTGTACGGGTCAATTCGTTGAGACATTCACACGCCCTCAAGATGCACTTCCAGCAGACACAGTCCGCTGGCCCTGGCGCCGAGGAGAAGGACGCGCCCAAGGTCTTCACCAAGCAGTCCTCGAGTCTGCCCTTTGGCGAGCAGTTGTCCCTCGGGTCGATCAGCGGACCGACCTACCTGACTGCGCAGACTCTTATCCAGCAGGTCGCGTACGCATTGTCCGACAAGATCTTTGCCTACTCTGCTGAGTCGTTCGATCTCGATGTGGCGATCAAGCGCTGGCAGGAGCAGGGCGAGAAGAACGCCTTCGGATACAAGACGGGCGTCTCCTCGCTGGAGACAAGGACTGGCGCTGGAACAATTGCGCTCGGCTACCTCTTCTCGAAGGACTTCGACCTCAGCAAGCGCCACATCCCCCAGTCGATTGTCGCCTCTTCGTCGACCCTGAACTACCTCCGCCCAGCGCTCGACCAGTTGTCGCTCCTCTACTCGGTCGCCAACCCCGTCACCGCACACATCGCCGCCGTCGACTACTCGGCGAACTCGAACGCCGGCCTCGTCACCGACTATGTCTCGTCGCTTACTCTCGCTGAGGACCTCGGTCTCGGTCTCGTCTGCAGCCCGTCGGTCTTCGAGACCCAGCACATGGCTCTCTTCGCTACCCTTCTCTCGAGCGTTGTCCCCACTATCCACACATACGACGGCATCAGCGTTGGCCGCGAGACTGCCAGGCTGGTAGACACTCTGGACCAGGGCAGGCTGCACAACAGCTACCAGGCTGTCTTGAAGGCTGTCTCTGAGGTAGACAAGAAGCACTCGGACAACGCTGGCCGCCTCGTTCGCCTGCTTCAGGCGTTCAACGACGAGTTCGGTGAGGACTACAGGCTGTTCGACTACTACGGTCACGAGGAGCCCGAGAGCGTCCTTGTTGTCTTCGGTACCGTCGAGGCTTCTTTGACTGCCCAGGTTGCCAACGCTCTGTCTAAGGACGGCGACAAGGTCGGTGTCATCAACGTCCGCGTCTACAGGCCCTTCGTTGAGGAGGCTTTCCTCGAGGTCCTCCCCAAGAGCGCTCAGCGCGTTGCTGTCCTTGGTCAGGTCAAGGACGAGGCTGCCGTTTTCGACGCTGCCGAGTACTCTCGTCTCTACTCTGATGTTCTCGCCGCCACCCAATTTGCCTTCGAGAGGACCATTGAGGTCACCGACATCAAGTACTCGCGTGAGCAGGTCTGGACTCCCAGCAATGTCCTCGATGTATTCCGCCAGATCTACAGCGAGAAGAAGGCTGGCGAAGAGTCGCGCTCCTACGTTGACATCCTCAACACTGCCGATGTCAAGCAGTACACTTTCTGGGACCTTGACGAGTCCCCGGCTGCTACCGCCCCAGCAGTCGTCGGCAAGCTTCTGTCCTCTGATTCTTCCAAGAATGTCTTCGTGCGCGAGGGCCACGACAACCTTGTCTGCGGCGGTGTCACCCGTGTCGATATCCGCAACGCCGACTACACCATCGAGGCACCCTATGCCGTCGAGCAGGCCGATGTTGCCGCGATCGGTGACCTCTCCATCCTCGGCGCCTTCGACGTCCTCAACAGCGTCAAGGCTGATGGTTCCATTATCATCCAGCTTCCTGGCATCAAGGACGAGGATCTCGAGAAGAAGCTGTCGCCCGCCTTCCGCAAGGCGTTGGTCGAGAAGGACATCTCCCTGTTCGTCATGGACCCCACCCAGTCTGAGGCTGTCACGGAAGAGGCTACTCTTACCACTTGCCTGTGTCAGTTAGGCTTCTTGAAGGTCGCTCGTCCCGACCTGCTCAGCTCCCACATCTCCAAGCTTGCTGCCATCAACGGCACCGAGCAGATCTGCGAGAAGATCGTTCAGCAACTTGAGACTGCCCTTCGTGAGGTCGAGGTCCCTGCTTCTTGGGGTACCGTTGAAGAGGACGTCCAGCCCATTCGTCTGCCGGCCGACATCAACGTCAACAGCTTCGCGCCTTTCGACCGTACTGAGTCTGAGGCCCCTACACTGCTAAAGAACTGGCAGATTGCTGCCAAGGGTCTTGCCTTCAAGGAGGCCTACGGCACCCAGACCGTGCTCCGCCCAGATCTTGGTGTCAAGACGCACGTCGTTACCGTCAAGGAGAAGCGCCGTCTTACTCCCAAGACCTATGATCGTAACATCTTCCACATCGAGTTCGACCTCGGCGAGACTGGTCTCACCTACGCCATCGGTGAGGCCCTCGGCATCCACCAGGAGAACGACAAGGCCGAGGTTGAGGAGTTCATCAAGTGGTACGGTCTTAACCCTGATGAGATTGTTGAGGTACCTTCCCGTGAGGACCCCAATGTTCTTGTCAACCGCACCGTCTATCAATCCTTGCTTCAGAACGTCGACATCTTTGGTCGCCCTGGCAAGAAGTTCTATGAGGATCTCGGTGACTTCGCCAGCGACGAGCAGGAGAAGCTCGCCCTCCAGACTCTCTGCACTGGCGACGGCGCCTCCGAGTTCAAGCGCCGTGCCGAGGTTGACACCATCACCTACGCCGATCTTTTGCTCGAGTTCCAGTCTGCTCGCCCGTCGTTCCACGACATCGTCCGCATCGTCGCTCCCATGAAGCGTCGTGAGTACTCCATTGCGTCGTCTCAGCACGTTACTCCCAACTCGGTCACCCTTTGCATCGTCACCGTCAATTGGGTCGATCCCAAGGGCCGCGACCGCTTCGGTCAGGCAACCCGCTTCCTCAACGGCCTCCGCGTTGGCAGCCCCGTCACCGTCTCCGTCAAGCCCTCCGTCATGAAGCTGCCCCCCAAGTCCACCGCACCCATCATCATGGCCGGTCTCGGAACCGGTCTCGCGCCCTTCCGTGCCTTCGTCCAGGAGCGCGCATACCAGAAGCAGCGCGGCGAGGAGATCGGCGAAGTCCTTCTGTACATGGGCTCGCGCCACCAGCGCGAAGAGTACCTGTACGGCGAGGAGTGGGAGGCGTACCAGGACGCTGGTATAATCACCCTGCTTGGCCGCGCTTTCTCGCGTGATCAGCCCCAGAAGATCTACATTCAGGACCGCATGAGGCAGACTCTCACCGATATCCGCCGCGCTTACTTGGAGAAGGAGGGTAGCTTCTACCTCTGTGGTCCTACGTGGCCGGTGCCGGATGTTACGGAGGTGCTGCAGGAAGCTATTGAGGTTGACCACAAGATGAAGAACCCCGAGGCGAAGAAGGTCAACAGCAGGAGGGAGATTGAGACGCTGAAGGATGAGGGCCGTTACGTGCTTGAGGTTTACTAGATGTGAGCGTCATGTTTGTATAGATCGTCTGCTTGTTAGCGATTCCAATCTAGACTCATTACTCTCAGTTGACGCGATGACAGACCCTACGAATCAAATTTATGTGCACTCCTGGAGGTTGTCAGTACCCTGACACACTACTCACCTCCTTTCATCATATCTTTGAATGCCCGCAAGCACTGCAAAGCTCCCAAACTCCCGCCCGAGCAGAGTCACTGTTCAACGAGCTGTATGCCTCCAGCCCCACCCAATCTGTTTCGATCCATGGCCACCACTACTTCCCCTTCCCCTGCCCCAGCGCAGCACGCTTAGCCTGCAACCGCGCAACCTTGAGCTCCAGCTCCGTCGCCCTGAGCTCGGCCTCCAGCGCAGCGGCACTGCTATCCTCAACAAACCTACCCTGAGTAGACTCGTTTCCCTGAAACGGCTCGGTTCCCTCGCCACGCTCGAGCTCGGTGGTAGGAGTCGGAGCCGCACCCTCCTCACCGCCTGCGGCGGACATCTCGCGGCCGTGCGTGAACTCGGGGAATTCTTGCTTGACCTCTCCGTGAGCAAGGAAGGGCGGTGGATAGCTGTGGTTGGGGCCGGGGTACGGACAACCCATCGTTCCAGGAACCGAAGACTGCTCGTAGCCGCGCATGCGCTTATTGCTCCCGAAAGGGCTGCCGAAAGGAGAGTCTTGTGTGCGCTTGCGAGATGTGCGCTCCGTGTCTGGCTGGCTCGGCGCTGGGGTCATGGCGTGACGAGGTGAGTAGCCCATATCGTTGGTGTAGCCTGGAAGCGGGTGTGAAGGGTACCGGCCATCACTGTCCGGAGGCGGCCCGTAGCCGGCGTAATGGTGCATGTTGTATCCGCCGTAGCCATAATTGTCGGGACCGTCGTATGGGATTGGACGACCCCAGGGATCGCGAGGTGCGCCGTAGGGGTAAGCGTGGCTATAGCCTTGGTGGCTCTTGTCGAGACGTGATGGTGGCTGAGGCCGCGTTGGTAACTCGAAGCCACGCTTGTTGCTCTTATCGAGCTTAGTCATATGTTGCTTTGGCGGCGGACGAGAATACTGAGGTGCGTTTGTGTAGCCGCTGGCTTGGAGGTACTGACCTGTCAGGCCGCCTTGACCAATGTCATCGTCGCTGTCGTTTTCGTCGTCGAGGTTCTCATCGGTTTTGTTGCCACCCTGGAGGCCTTCAACGTCCCCATCGCCACTGCCCTCTTCGCCGGATTGCACACCCAGGATATGGTCGATGTCTTCATCGGTCTCCTGCTGACCCTGAGGGTTGGTCATGAGGTGCTTGTACCGAATGCCAAAGCTGTACGCGACATCCCAGTCCTTAACCAGCATATCCTCCAGCACGTCGAAATCCGTCGTCACAAGCTGCGGCTTGCGGTTTCCTGTATCAGTCAGCAAACCGTACTTTCAATGAGTTGAAGACCTCGCTAAAGACCTCCAAGCACCCATATGACATACCAGTATTCTTGATTCGATACCTCACAACATCATTCATCGCCTTCTTCAACCACGCCTTATCGCTCGTCAACCGCGCTATGCTCAGGATTGCTTTTAACACCGACGGCAGCCATTTCTTCGCATCTGTCTCGTGGTCGCGGTACATTGCGCGCTTGCCCCGCTTGCCACGCTTTACCAAAGGCCGGTGGCATTTGGGAATGTACGCCCGGATGAAGCCTTTGCCCCAGTGGCCTTCGATCTCTCGGATCACCTCCATTTTGGCGGCCATGTCGTTTTTCTTGATCGGCTTGCTGGCCCAGGGACGCGGTCCGGGCTTCCTGGGTGCTTTGCCGGTCGACTTTGCGATCTTCTTGGCGGGCGGTAGAAGCGTGGCTTGGTGGGCTGCGCGGCGCTGATCGAGCAAGGAGGTATCCGAGCAGTCATGCTGGCGACGCTCGCGCAGGTCGTAGCTGCTCTCGTGAGGGGATGCGGCTGGGGCGCGGAGTGGACGCTGTTGGCGGAGGGGCACATCGTCGCTACTTGAGTCGCGGTCGAAGTGTTGCTCTTGGGACTGCATGATTGGAGGGAGTTTTTCATCACTGACTTCCTGAGGAGTGTAGTCCTGAGCAGGCGAGGGAGATCGGTTGTCCATGTTGGCCCGCTACGATGAGTTATTTGAGGATCTCCGCAGTTGTGCAAGATACTTGCGTCTTGGAGGATTTTCTATTGAGGGTAGGAAAGAAGAAGTATCGAGCACTGAGGTCAGGTATATATACACCTCAGGTCTCGTCACGGCTGCCGCTTATTGGTCAGTGCCTCAATAGCAGCTCCAGGTAAAGGCAAGTGAGCGCTGCCTGGCATGCCGCCAGAGCCCTACGTCAGACCCCATTGTCAGATGCCAGATGGCAGTGAAGGATAGGCACGTGGCAGTGACCTTCACCGAGACTTGACTCGCGCGACTGCTGTTATGAGTGCCGAGCCTTAGGACTAGCATGAAATGTCACACAACAGGGCGCAATGCGAGCTTGGTAATCATATGGTTCGCAAGGTGCTGGCTCCACCAACAGTATCAAGACTTGATGAATGCAGTATTCAAACATAAGAATTGTGTTATAGTATAGTGCTAGAGGAGGCAGGGATACTATAGAGGCCTTATGTTAGGCATAGTGTTAAGCTGTAATAATAGTAGCACGTGCACCCCTATAAAAAGAAGCTATAGTAATTTAAAGTAGAGTAAAACACTATTATACACGTTGTACAACACTCTTTTAGGAACTTTAATAATATACACATGTAATAAGGTATAAGGCTATTAAACAACTCTACTAAATAAGTGTGATAAATATAGTAATATTAGAATATAATAACGTGTTTCACCAGCGAGTCAGCCACCCTAGCAAGTTAGCTACCTAACACTAGCAACCTGCTGTCACAACAATAACGCGCAATGTCTTAATACTATAACCTGCAAAACATATATACTAAAAGTAATATATTCCTTGCTATTACTAATATTACCTCTAAGTAAATTTAGAGTAAAAGGTGTGCTGCAGCAGTATATACTGTGCCTTAATTAATACTACAAGACTAACGTGCTAGACACTGCCCTTAACACAACTGCAAGCTAAACGCAAAGCGCCTTATAAAGCTAGAAGAGGAGGTAATTATAGCACATGTACTTAAGGAGTCTGCCTGTAGACTACCCCCCTTAAAGGCAGATGTGCAAGATATAGCAGATAAACTGCTAAGAGAGCGTAGTAGTAATGCTGTTAGCAAGAACTAGGTTAACAGGTTTATCTAGCGTACACCTGAGCTACAAACGTGATAGACCTGTCTATATAATTACTAGTAAGCTGCCTGCAAGGACCTAGTAGTTATCTAGCCCTAGTTCACGCTTGTTTAGTTAACAAAGGTAAAGTATAGTATCATAGACAAGGACATATACAACTTTAATAAGTCTAGCTTCCTAATAGGCAAGATCTTATTACAGCTAGTAGTAACAGGCTTAGAGAAGCCTAGGAAGTAGAAGAAACTCTAACCTAGTAATTATAAGTAGGTTACCTTAGTATAAGGTGTTAGGTTAACAGGGAAGGTTATCCTACTATTCCTTGTCCTTGCTAGCAAGGTTCTAATCTCTAACTAGTTTACTAAGGACCTACTATGCAACTAGGTTATATAAGTAAGCCCTACTAGCTAGACTAACAACAATCTAGCGCTTGCCTAGCTTAAACACTTTAACTCGCATGCAAAGCTAGTTAGGGTGTACTAGCTACTTATTATTAACAGCTACAAGAGCTACTGCTTAGCAGAATTCTAGAATTACTATAAAGAGAAGAAGATAATTACTCTCTGTATACTAGCACACTTATTATACTTGTTGCAGCTACTTAACGTTGCCTGCTTCTTACTACTAAAGCGCACGTATAGTAATAAGATCTTAGCCTTAGCACGCAGTTGTATCTACTATATTAATAAGGAAACCTTCCTACTAGCCTTTAAAGCAGCTTTTAAGAAGGTGTTTACAGCAGAGAACATTTACGCAGGCTTTAGAGGTGCTAGGCTAGTCCTATACAACCTAGAGGTTGTGTTATTAAAGCTTAATATGCGTCTGCGCACGCTAATACTACTAAAACCTAGCAACGTTACCTAGGAGCTAAAGACACTACATAATACTTATAAAATAAAGGAGCAGTTAACTCTAATTTAAAAGCACATTTAAAACTATTAAGGGTCCCTAGCAAGTTTATTAGATAAATAGGTTAAATAGTTAAGTAAGGGTGCTTAGCAGATAGCGCATAATATAGTGTTACTGCAGGAGGAAGTAGGCTGCCTTTAAGACACTATAGAAGTGTCTACAAAGCGCAAGACCTGTAAGCAACACTATATACACACAGAGGAGACCCTTATAATTAGCAAAGTAGCTAACTTAGTTACTAAAAAGGAGGGTAGCAGTTATAGTAAGGGCAAGACGCCTGCAAAGAGGGTGCGTAGAGGACGCTGCTGCAGCTGTTATAGGGAGATTAGACATAACTCCTGCACCTGCACAGTAGAAATAGAGGATGCAGATAATAGCACAGCTTCTAAATAATATTAAACTAGTAAATATACTATATAAAAGTGTTGTAGTATTGCGCGTTGTTGTTGCAACAGCAGGTTGCTGGTGTTAGGTGGCCAACTTGCTAGGGTGGCTGACTCGCTGGTGAAACACGTTAGTTTTCATTTTATATAGTTATATATAACTGTCACGATCCACAGAACACAGGGTCACGATGAGTATTACACCCCGGTGCGGCACAGCAAGAATTACCAGCCAGAGTAATTATATGTATAGCTAGACTAGGAACACCTCCTTACTGATTAGAGTATGTTATATAACAACTAATTAGAGAAGCTTAGTAGTAATTAGTATAATTAGTAATTAGTGTAATTAGCATAATTAGTATTACTAAGCACTCTGCACATCTTCTTAGTATATATTACCTAGGAACACAACCCTTAAGGGTGTGTTTAACTTTATTAATTAAGTTTGTTATTAGAATCTTATCCTTAATACTATAGTCAGTTAATCCTGCCGCCAGCTATTAAACCCCTTCTGCTATATTAGACTTTGTCTAGACGCAGAAACCCTACTAATCTAGAAACTGTACTCTATTTCTGAGAACTAACCTAAACTAGTATAATATTAGACTTTGTCTAGGTACAACTTTAACACTTTAAACACCCTTAAGATAAGTACTACCTTAGGATTACGTGCTACTCCTACTAGCTCTTATTTGCACAACACAACTATAACTAACTCTATTAAGGCTACTAATATTAATATTAATAAGCTAGATCTCTATTATAGAGACTGTGCTAGGCTTAATAATTAGCTTATACAGTAGGACCTCTTCTTTATATTCTAAGGAGAAAGAGTACCTAAGGAAAACTAAGTTACCCTTGTGTCTAGCTATATACATAGCAACGCCTTTAAGTAGATTAAGCCCTTTATCTAGCAGACTAATGCAGGAGAAGCCCTAGATAAAGTAGATAAATAGGTCTAAGACTTTAACAGGTTTAAGGAAAAGATTAAGCCTGTTTTTAGTATCTTAAACAAACCTACAATTGCTTAATATAAGATTTAGCGTGTTTGTTAGACTAAGTTAGCTACTAATTACGCTGCAGAGTTCTAGCAGCTATCTGCTAACACTAACTAGGACAACACCACCCTAATAACTATGTTTAGATAAGGTCTTAAACTAGCTGTTAAGACTAAGCTAATGTGTACTAGTGCTAGTACTAACACCCTTAATAACCTTATTAATACAGCAATTAATATTAACATTAAGCTCTATAAGTTACAGCAAGAGCTTTAAGACAACCCTAGGGCGCGTGTAGTCTTAACTAATAAACGCCTGCTACTATATAACAACTAATAGCACAGTAACAACATTAACTGCAGACAGTGCAGCAGTTGTTATTAATCTAACACAGGACAACGCATCTATAATAATACAGGAAATAGATACTACAGACCTGCTGCTATAGACTTATCTAATCTTAACAAAGGAACAGAGTAATAGAACAAGAAAAGAAGCACAAATAATAAAACTAAGTTAACTTACTATAACTATAGTAAGCTAGGACATTTTACTAGGGACTGCTAAATAAAGAACAAGGTTATTTACTAGTTAAATATACTTTCCTACAAAGACATAGATAATAGAGAAGAATAGGAAGTTCTCTCTAAAGACATAGGGCGTCTTATAAAAGACATAAGTTAGCTCCTAGAGGATATTAAGTTAGAACACAACAATACTTAGGACTACACTAAAGATTGCTTTAATTACGCACCTACACTATACTACAAATTCTTTAAGCCTACAGTAACACGCTTAGAGTAATAAGGACAATATTGTTAGGCTAGGGCCCTATAATAAGAAACCTAGCAGTAGGTTGAGCAGACCCTACAGGAAGCTGCAGATGCAGGAGTTACTGTTAAAAACAGCCTTATATACAACAAATATAGGAAAGAATTCTGTTACATTAACAAATACAACCCTATTGCAATATAAGACTAGATTAAAAAGTTATTTTACTAGCAGTATTATAATGCAGGGACACAAACAGAGAATGCTGCTGCAGAAATTAAGTTTTAGAACAACTGCGAGCAAGCCCTTATAGCAATCAATAACCTACTTAAGACTAGGATAGAGTAGGACAGCAAATAGATTAAAGAATAGGCGCAGAACAACTAAGCTACTCTTAACTAAATTAAGAAATCTAATAGAGATTAGAAGTATCTCTTAGAACTAGACTTTAACAGGAAGCTAATAATAGTTATTAGCCTGCAACTAGAGTACAACCTAGACTTCTAAAACTTTAGGCATAGGCTGCAATTATAGACTGCATGCCCTTTTAACTATTATATAGTACACTACAACGCTAAGTTAAAATCTAGTTAGTTTCCTAGCTAGAAGAACAACTGCAAGCTACAGTAGTATAACTGCAAAAAGGACATATGTATAGTGCACTTATAGGATAAGCGTTCTAAGTTGCACTTCCTAAGTACTAACAACCTGCAGAAGATTATTTAGATGCAACTTATTATTAACAGAAGTTATTACAATCTGCACTAGCAGCACTGCTTAAACAGAGATTATAACTTGCACTGCAACAGCAAGCACTGCAATAGGTTTAGAGATAAGGAGCCTTTTTTAGAATTACAACAGCAGGCTCTAGGGATTAATCTATTAATTCTATTTAGACTAATTACCTTATTAAACTTACAGTCTCTATAGGGGATATAAAGTTAAAGGTATTATTAGACTTAGGTACTTAGGGAAACTGTATATCCTGCACAGCAGTAGAACAAGCTAGACTTAAGCTATAGTACAAAATAGACCTGTACCCCTTATAAGTAGCTAACAGAGAACTAATGCTAGGGGAAGAGACAGTTACGCTTAAAGTTTAAGGTGCACCCCTACAAGTACAACACTATAAGGAAGAGTTAGACCTAGACGTTCTTAGGATAGCTACCTACAATATTATATTAGGACTACTATAGTTAAGGAAGCATAACCTATATGTTAACTAGGCAAAAAGAACGCTTTAATTTAACAGGTGTAGATACAGTACTACTACACGCTATCCTATGCAGTCTATACTAGAGCTAGTAGATAAGAAGGAGATTAACAACATCTTTTTAACATATAAGACGCGCTAAGAAAGAGCAGTTAATTATGCAGACTAGGAGAGCCCCTCTGCAATAATTAAGGAGACTAAGAGTGCACCTCCTGCTATACTAGATATATATTATTAGTACGCCTAGATATTTAAAGAAGAGCTATCTATAAAAGCGCTACCTAAGCATTAACCTTAGGATTGCAAGATTAAACTTAAGGAAGGGAAAGAACTACCCTTTAGGCCTATATACTAGTTATCTAAGAAAGAGCTTAAGATATTACACAAGTATATTAAGGAGAACCTTGCAAAGAAGTTTATTAGAAGATCCTAATCCCTAGCAGGATTTCCTATTCTCTTTATACTAAAAAAGGACAGCAAGCTAAGGCTTTGCGTTAACTACTAAAAGTTAAACAATATTACAGTTAAGAATTGTTATCTACTGCCTAACATATTAGAGTTATAAGATAGACTCGCAGGAGTGAAGTTCTTCACTGCACTTAACTTATGCAGAGCGTACAATTTTATACGCATAAAGAAAGGTAAAGAATAGAAGACAGCGTTTAGAACCTGTTATAGTTATTTTAAGTACACAGTTATGCTATTTAGGCTAACTAATACACTAGTAGTATGCTAGGCGTTAATTAACAATATACTATAAGAATACCTAGACATTACTATAGTAGCATACCTTAACAATATCCTAGTGTACAGTCAGACACTAGAAGAACACAAGGTCTATATAAGACAAGTATTAGACTGCTTAGCAAAAGCAGACCTTAGGCTAAAGCTAGAGAAGTGCAAATAGCACAAGGAAGAAGTTAAATTCCTTAGCTATGTTGTAGGAAGATATAGAGTTAAAATAAGCAATAAGAAGATCTAGGTTGTAAAAGATTAGCTAACACCTAAATTAGTTAAAGGGATCTAGGAATTCCTAAGGTTTATTAACTTTAACTAACACTTTATTAAGGACTACTCTATAAAGGCCTTACTGCTTACAAGACTTATACAGAAGGACACACTGTTTAAGTAAGAACAGACACAGGAAGACGCCTTTTAAGCGCTTAAGCAAGCATGCATTAAGCCACCTACTTTAATTATGTTTAAGAGCAGCAAACTAATGCGCCTTAAAACAGATACCTCAGATTTAGCACTAGGAGCTTACATTACACAAGAAAAAGATAGAAAATAGTATCTAATTGCCTACTATTTAAGAAAGTTTACAGCACTAGAAGAACGCTATAATGTGCACAACAAGGAACTTATAGCTATTGTTAATACGCTACAGCACTAGAGAGTTTACGCAGAAAGCTGCTCTAAACTTACTATCTACACAGATTACAAGAACTTAGTATATCTTATAACTACTAAGGTTCTAAACAGATAATAAGTTTGTTAGTTAGAAATACTTAGTTAATACAAGTTTAAGATACTGTACACACTAGGAAAAGAAAACAGCAGAGCAGACACACTTAGTCAACACTACAACCTTGCAGGCAAAAAGACAATTAACAAATTCGCTATTCTTAGAAAGAATTTAGATAGGTTACTAGGACTATCCTAGCAGCTTAATCTCACAATAGTAGTTTAAGGAGAACACTACACACCAGCACAAGTACTAGAAGAATTAGAGGAAGAAGTTATAAGCAGTTATTATAATAACCTGCTTTATAGACACCCTAGTATCACACAAATAATAGAACTCATTAAACAGCATTACAAGTTTCTAAACATGCGCAATAAGGTTAGTAAGTTTATTAAGAACTGCACAAGCTGCTAACAGAGCAAGCACAGCACACACACTAAGTATAGAGAAGCACAAGTAATAGAGCCTCTAACAGCACCCTAGACAAACATTATAATAGATTTTGTTACCTAGCTACTAATCTCTAAGGATCCTGTAACAGGATATACCTACAACTTAATCTTTGTTGTAGTAGACTAATTTACTAAATACACTAAAATAATACCTTTCAGACACAACTACACTGCTAAACAACTAGCACACATCTTTAAGGATAAGATTATCTATTACTACAGTATACTAGAATTAATTATTAGCAATAGGGATAAGCTCTTCACGTTAAACTACTAGACTACGCTCTTAGCAGCATTAGGTACTAAGAAGAAGCTATCTACAGCCTACTATCTACAGACAGACAGACAGACTAAAAGAGTAAACTAGACAATAGAAACGTACTTAAGGATCTACTGTAATTAACAGCAGGATAACTAGTGTTCACTACTGCCTATAGCACAAATTGCATACAATAATAAGCTTTTAGAAGCAACAGGCTACACACTGTTCTTTACAAACTACAGGAGACACCTAAATCTCTTTACTAGATTATTAGACAGTAACATTTGAACAGAATTAGTAATAACCTTAGTTAAAGCACTAAAGGAAGTATACAAGAAATTACTAGATAACATTACTAAAGCTTAGTTATAAAGTATCTCTTATATTAATAAAAAATAAAAAACAGCACCTCTACTAAAGGAGAGGGATAAAGTCTATCTCCTTACAAAAAACCTACGCACACAGTAACTAATAAAAAAACTAGACAAGGTTAAGGTTAGACTGTTTTTTATTTCTAAGCAAATTAGCCTAGTTAACTACTAACTAACGCTACTAAAGGATGCAAAGATCTATCCTGTGTTCTACATTTTGCTGTTAGAACTAGCCAACCCCAGAACACTAATTCAGAAAGATTTCCATTACTAGGCAGATAGCTAGGACAAGTAGGAAGTTAAAAAAATAATAAACTATTAAAGAAACAGACAAAGCAACAAATATCTAGTTAAATAGTTAGGATACCTAGACTTAGAAAACATATAGGAACTAGCTACACACCTTACAAATTGCTAGCAGATGTTAAGGGAATTTAAGCAGGCTAGTTAGGCACTGCTACGTTCAGATTAAGCTAGTACTTAAGCAGCAGATCTTTATAGGCACCCTAGGTGCTAGGTGACAGAACAATACCCTCTAAAGGACTATTAAATATTATAGTCCCCTTATCTAACTCTTGCTCTGCTATACTTTGCTCTTCTACAGATATTGCTTCCTTAGCGTGATAATTTAATAAATCTATTTATTAACACAACTGCTCTTTACACGCACGTGTAACCTATAGTTCCTCTAATGCCTTTTTAGAGGCCTTAAGCGCTTTATTCTGCGCTTGTAACTTTCTTTTATTTGCGCTTACAACTTCTCTTTCTCTGTTATAAGTTATGTGAACTTAGACTGAGTTACGCGTACGTCGCAATGCTAGCCACGCTTTAGACACTCGCTGCACTTCCCTAAGCAAATGTAAACCTTGCACACGCGCTTGTGCTTTTTATAGGTTAAACATTTGTAAACTATAGTCTCTCTAAAGGACTTAACAAATTTATATAAACAGTAACAATAGACTGTGCTTAACTTAGATAGTTGTTTAGGCATTGTTAACAACTTACTGTCTAAATAAGGCAGGGCTTATGTTATATAAATTAGCTTAAGGGACTAAGCTAAGACAGAAGGGGGATAGTGTTACAATCTACAGAACACAGGGTTATAATAAGTATTACACCCTAGTGCAGCACAGCAAGAATTACTAGCTAGAGTAATTATATATATAGCTAGACTAGGAACACCTCCTTACTAATTAGAGTATATTATATAACAACTAATTAGAGAAGCTTAGTAGTAATTAGTATAATTAGTAATTAGTGTAATTAGCATAATTAGTATTACTAAGCACTCTGCACATCTTCTTAGTATATATTACCTAGGAACACAACCCTTAAGGGTGTGTTTAACTTTATTAATTAAGTTTGTTATTAGAATCTTATCCTTAATACTATAGTCAGTTAATCCTGCTGCTAGCTATTAAACCCCTTCTGCTATATTAGACTTTGTCTAGACGCAGAAACCCTACTGATCCAGAAACTGTACTCTATCCCCAAGAACCAACCTGAACTAGTACAATATTGGACTTTGTCCAGGTACGACTTCAACAATAACGTGTTTTACTATCGAGCGCTGCACCCTACTAAGCGCTGCACTTTTAAAGGCATAACGCCTACGCAGTGCTGTTTCTTAATACTACGTAATTAAGTTATAGCTATAATAATATAATAATATTATTCAGAAGCTTTACTATCCTCTATATCTTCTATTTCTACCTTATAGGTGTAAGAGTTATGTCTAATTTCCCTATAACGCCTACAGCATTATCCTGCACGCACCCTCTTTATAAGTATCTTACCCTTACTATAACCCTAACTCTCCTTTTTAGTAACTAAGTTAGCTACCTTACTGATTATAAGAGTCTCCTCTGTATATATATAGTGTTACTTATACATCTTGCACTTTATAAGCTCCTTAATAGCAGTTTATATATATACCTGTTCTTCTTATAGTAATACTATATTATGCACTATCTGCTAAGCACCCTTACTTAACTATCTAACCTATTTATCTAATAAACTTGCTAGAGACCCTTAATAGATTTAAATCTACTTTTAAATTAGAGTTAA